>WMED01013365.1:0-14447 GCA_019650415.1 Pipa parva | reverse complement strand
TTTTATTTACGATTTACACAACGTGCCAACTTTTCTGATTTTGGGGTTTGTAGAATAAACGACTCCATAAACACACACATATAGAGTAAAGGATGAGGAAACTACCTGGCCTCAGTGAGCTAGCAATCTAATTGCCTCTAAATTCCCTGATTTTGTAGCAGAGAGATATCATCACGTAACTGCACTTTCAAACCAGGTGTGATTCACTTCATCCTCCCAGAATCTTGTTTGTCTAGCGATCATCTAAAATAGCGATATTTCTCAGTCCATTTAACATCTGCTTGTTATTTATTTTTAATATATTGAGGGATGTTTTGCTTGAAGATTATTGTAATGCAAGTTGAGGCATTTAATTTCTATCCCATTATTTACAATGAAAAAAAAAAATGTTTTATGACTTAGTCAAAGTTTAGTAATTTAAAAATCTTGGATATATTTCACTAACATATTACTTGTATAGCAAAAGCAATCTTTCACATTAATTGTTGGAGAGCAAATTTAAACCCCATACAAGAAACTGAGGCGTTTACAAGTTGTTTTCTTTGCTTTATGACTAATACATTCACTCTGAAATTAATTCACATGCACCGACACAAAATATTTCCTTTCCATCCTACTATTTCAGGTCTTGACATGAATATCTAGTGAAGCACTTTCAACAATAGCCAACAGATTGTGCAATGAAGACTCACTTTGTACTACAAAACACCTTACATTGTACAATACAAGGGGCACAAAGTTCATATTTATTTCCCGATGTTCAGTTTATACTCTGTACAATTTACATTTCTGTATCGCAGGAAACTACAGAAATATTATGCAATTACCCAAAACAATGTATGCTACAAAATTTAAACATATAGATGAGCCTCTGATTCCACAGTATGTGTTCTGAACTTTATATATTCAGTACTACACAAACATACATTATACAGTATACTTTTTTATTTACCATGTTGGAAACACTATTGTTTGTATGTGCTGCTATAGTCTCGGATCAGTTAAAATAAGAGGCAACAAGTGCTCTTTAAACTGTTTCAAAAACATCAAGGGGGGTTATTCACTAAAGTCCTAATTGTTGCGTATAGGTGCAAATTCACCAGATAAAGACAGTCACAATAGGCTGCTACTGTTGCAGTCGTGTCTTTATAATGAGAATATTGTCGCGGTTGTGAATTTATTATGCAAAAATTGTCACAATCTTAACATTAAAAAATAGTTACGACTTTACAATGGGGAAATTGTAGTGGATTTGCAATAGGAATCCGCTATTTGCAAATTCGACAGTCGAATTCTCACCTTAGTGAATAACCCCCCAAGGGGGAAATTTACAAAAATTGAAAGTCATTTTTGAATTTTTTGCCCATTTTTCATGGCAAAAGCGGATATTTTTCACCCCTTTTGAACAGTGAAAAATGGTCAAAAGAGGCAAAAAGGTTGAAAACATAACTTTTGACCTTTTTGGTCCCTTTTCGCCTGTTTTTCACCCATTTTATGGCCATTTTCACCACGAACAACGGGTGAAAAAGGTCGAAAAAAATCATTTAAATCTAAAAGTCAAATTTTGCAGAAGTGCAACGCTCAGATCCTACTAGATTTTTGTTCAGGATGGATTGAAATTATGCAGCAGTTCAGGAATTTATAGGCCAAACTTTACAGACAGTTGAAATCAACATATCAACTGTAAAACTCTGTAGAAATTCAATAACAATACCTATATTGGTGATAATAATGGCCTCATTAATATATTTGCCTGAGGATAACATTTAAAAGAAACACTAAAGGAATAGAATACAAAGGCAATTCAGTGCAAGTATTTGAGCAATTAAGAAATATTATTGTACGTAGGAACTACTATATGAAGATAATATCCCTGTTAAAAGAAAGTAATATGCTTTTTTAAAATCACTAATCCCAAAATTTGCTTTAACATGATTTGTCTGACTATTTGTGGGTGAGGCCCTCTGACATTCCATGTCACTTTTATATCTTATAAGTTGCTAGAGGGAGTTCCTCGCCCTTAATGCTAATGAATCCACACCAACCACGAAGTTACTATTAATATAGTTTAAAGGAAATGTATAAGAAATTAAAGTTCCCAGCATTCCATAACTTTGCATAATAAAGATTAGGGTAACTGGAGTGAACCATAATTCTATTAAACACATATTTTACTGAAGTCTAGAAATAAACAAGGTTTCCCCTTCTGATGGCCTAAATTAAGTAGGGAAGTGTTTAGACATTAGACAGTTTTCCATTTCTGTATTTTTCTAAATACTATACAGAAATTATCATAAGGATGACCCATTTATAATTTATGATAGACATATTGAATCCGAAACAAAGAATCCGAAAATTACTAAATATTGTGATTTACAGTTTTTACAATTTTTACATTTGTTCTTTTTTTTTTATCATGTAGCCACAAGTTACTTTATCTTGTTCCATTTTTTACATTCTCCAAATGGAGTAAAACTTTATTTACATTTTGAAAAAATATCCGCACTTCAGGAGGACGTTATAGTATTTATGGCAATAATTATCTTGCCTAAGGCATTAACACATTTCTGCTATATATAATCATGGTCATACAGCCAAAATTTGATTTTCACCATTATTTTTTTGGAGAGAAAAAAAAAGATAAAAAATGATGTACAAAGGTTGTAGCTTTTAGTCGCCCTTACATATGAATCTGGTTCTTCAGAAAGACATTATACCCAAAGTTTCTAGACATAGATATTTATAAAAGATGAATACAAATTTGACTAGTTTATCACTAGTGAATTAGTACAAATAGCACTAAAATATTTATATCATCCTTGGCCTTAGTTTAGGGTCAAGAAAAAAACATTATTCCCTATGGAGATGGTTCTGCAACTTTTCCTAAATCAGATTAGTTTTCCCATGGAAAAAGATCAGTAATATTGTCATCCATCTGAACGGAATGGAACTCCATTGCAAAGTGTGGTGGTTTTAACAATATTTATCAGTATCAATATTTTTCAATATTGGTAAATTTTATTCACCCCTATATAAATCTGGCAAATCGTAAAGAGCAGCAAACAAAAAATAACAGCAAATATGGGGCAAAATTTATTAAACGTGGTATTTACCGCACGCTCGGTATTTACCATCGCCCGATGGTAAATACCGAGCGTGCGGTAAATACCGCGTTTAATAAATTTCGCCCAAAGTGTCAAATAGCAACGAAACAGATCAAACAGGTCAAAATTACCTTTTTATAGTCTTTCCTTGATTAGAATTGCCTTTAAGCATAAGTTTCCTTTAACATTCATCAGTAACTTTTATACAAATATAAAAAATACCTTTAGATCAGGGGTCGGCAACCTTTCGGGCTGAGAGAGCCATATATGTGTGGCTCTGCTCAGCCCTTTTGAATCCGGAGCCGCTGACGTCATATGTGACATCACATAGGTGACACCAGTAGCTCTGGATTGGCTAGCAACCTGGAAGCGCTGAGAGCTTTGTCTCTACAGCGCTTGCTGGCGATTAGTCGGCAGACTGTAACGAGCAGTGCTTGTATGTGAGTATCCCTCATTACAGTCAAAGAGCCAGATGTAGCCATCAAAAGAGCCACAGGTTGCCGACCCCTGCTTTAGATGGTACATTAATGAAAGAATATTTCCACAGCTTAGTAATATGAACATATACGTATATACCCATAGAGTGTCTATTAAGTATTCATTGTCCTTTTGTATGTTTTCCAGTAATAACACATATTTAAATTGTTAGACATTTAAAGGCCAGCTACTTAGTCTATTTTATAGACCAGTTAGAGAAAGCCAGTAGAAACACTTCACATTGTCAGTCATAGTATGCAAAAGTATTAGAGATACAGTTTTTTTGAAATAGCCAAGCATTGATGCAGAATTAGTTTAATCTGAATTCATTTTCTTTAATGATATATTTTAATCTTAAAAATATTAATGGCATTTAGAAATATTAGGAGATGAAGGATCACATGCCCAACATGAAAATTATTGTTTAAGTTCACATTAGGACGCACAGTTGCCTAAAATATAGCTTTTAATTAGATGTATTACTTTTATGTAACAGTCTGTCTACTTACATAATATTTTAATAGAGTTTGCTGTATAACATAACAGCTTTTTAATTTAATGTCTTAGGTTAGCTTAATAACTAGGCAGGTGAGACAACTTGTGGTTCCCCGTGTCTTACATGGGATATTTGAAGCATTTTCATGATTCATAGTAAGTAGTAACCCATTTGGTCTGTAGTAATAAAATGTTATTAGAATTTGCTACATGGAGCATATAATGCACAAATGATATTAAGGGATGTTTATCAAGCTTTTTTCAGGATCAAAAACAACTTTTCAATGTAAAAAAAAATTGCATTAAAAAAAAAAAAAATTATCTACATGGCGAAAACAGCATTTTTAAATAGGTGATACCGGCATAATAAAATAACATTGCTAAAATGGTTTGAAATAATTGCTACGGAAAGCATAATCACATTCATGCAACTTAAAGCCATGTTGCTTCTTGCTTGTGATATTTTATGACTTTAATATTAGAGCATTATGATACACAGGTTTGCTCTATTTTTTATTAGTTCTGATGCGTTACAATATTGTTATCAACAGCCTCTCTCTGTTGTAATTTAAGAGCACATATTAACAATATTATGCAACCCTTATGAAGTACACACACATTATATATATATATTTTCACTGTTGCTGCAACATTTTGTATAGCAACTTCACTTTTTACAATACATTTTTTGACAGTAATTTGTAGCAGCATTTCATTACAAATCACTAAACATAGATGGGCTTATTTCATGAAATTCAGAACAGTCGCATAAAGGTCTGAATTTGCATTAATTTGCCACTTTCTCATGTTTGAGAATCCAGTAAACTCTACAATGTGGTGAATTTGCGATAAATTTGGACACATATAGAGCACTTTGCTTCACTTTATGTTCATGGAAACAGGTAATTCACTGATTTATTAAGTGTTGAACTCTGTCAAAGTAGCGAATTCAGCAATGCATGCCGTGTCAAATTTCATGTAGCCACCCTTAGTGACATGAATACTTTAACAGTTGAATTCTCACTTTGATGAATAGAATTTGATGAATTCTCACTTTGATGAATAGGCCTTTTAAATGTAGGAAGGGCAACTGTGACAATTATTGGAATGATGGAAAGAAGACCTTTCATCCCATCCAAACTTACCATTTATTGTGGAGTGCCAAAAATAACATTGGGGGATTCGGGACTAAAAGCCTTCCTTCTTCAGACAATCAGTGATTGACATAAAGCAACATTAAATAGCATTAATATCCATTAATCCACCCACTATAGCAACGGTTCTCAACCTAGTTGAGACCATGACCACCCTGTCCTAATGTTACGTACAGGAATATACACTACTAAAATTGAAATAATTTGTGGGAAAGTGTTTCATATTCAATCCAAGGTTCCTTTTGGGTTTATACCCTTTGGGTATGAGATCAGCCCTATTTATGAGTAGACAGCGCCATCTATTGGAAACTGTGAATGTTTAATACCGTATGTATTGATGGTCATAACCTAAGCTGGGGTCAGCTAGAATTTATAAATACTTTAGTGCAGGAAGTAATGTGAGCTCTCTGAGTGGGAAGTGCTGGAGAGAGAAAGAAACAGCATGTAAGGCTCAGGAGAGAGAGCACCCTAGGGGTTCTGGGCCTCATGGCTGAGAAACCCAAATTTGGGATTTAAATATTACTGTTTTACATCTATGGATTATAACCTGCTAAGATTTTGATGTACTTATAGATGAGACGGTGCCTCTTGGAAATATATTGCATAATGTACATATGTTTTCATCTGAATTTGGAATTAAAGTTTGGAAAACATTTTGGAAAAGCATCTGGACTGCTGTGTGTCTTTCTCTACCAACTGGGATACTGCAGTACAAGGTTAAAGGACAAGTAACCAATTAGAGGTACATTTCCTTTTATATTCATTTTATTTTTCTGACTGTAGTTGACGCAAGGGGTGTTAGAAACTCTTAAAGGCCCGTGACAGGACTAAATACACTACACTACACTGGGTTTGGTCACTACACAGGAACCCTATATAAAGGGACCTGTGGTCTCTTCTGGCTTCAGCAGCGTGTTGAAGAGCCCTGTGAGAGCACTGTTCGACCCCCAAAGGGGTCACAACCCACAGGTTGAGAACCGCTGCACTACAGAGTGGTGCTACAAACCATCTACCTATAAAGGTTAACAGTAAAAGAGGACTTACACAGAATCCTCATATACAGGAATGCAAAAACAAACTGAACTCTAAATGGGTCAGGAAACTACTACAAGTCAGCCTGCAGTAGCGGATACTTTATCCTGCAGATCTAATGATATGTTTTAAAGGGGATTAAAGGATGAAAAGAATTTTTTTTTTTTTTTACAAGATGCATAATTTAAAAGCAACTTACTTATACATGCCACCCAATAAACAGATCAAGCTACAACATCTGCACCCATTAAGCGGTTTTGAAGTATCACATATTTTGACATGCTCTAACCAACAACTGATGATTCACCAACATAGAACGTAGAGTAATTCCTGCACCTCTGCAGAAAAAATGGTGTAATCATCGTCTTATTCATTGGCACGATGATGTAGAATGCTTATTAATTGCTTTGTAATGTTCACTGAATAAACCATGGATACTCTTCCTGTTATGGTCTGACCACACAATTCATGAAAACAGAGAACCCTTGTCTTTTTTTTTGTTATGTTTGAGTTTATAAAAGGCTATCAGAAAAAACGAAGACACGTGATTTTAAATCATCTGTATTGAATATCAAATAAATGAATGGAGCTAGCTTAAAAATGTTACACAAGATTGAAATTGTCATTCCCGAATCTCTACTGTACAAAACAGTGGTGAGTAATAAGAGGAAGAGTAGGCTGATTGAAAAGGTTAATGTGCACAGCTGGAAACGTTCTATCTAAGAGGACACTGAGATTTTATATAACTATTGAGGCACAACATGTGACATGATACAGTGTCTGTAAATGTTTTTTGGTCCTGGATTCTTTGCTGATAAAATCTAATGAATACAAATGTTCTAATTCAAACAACGGTTAACCATTTAAAACTGGTTTATGCAGAAGGCACCATAGGCTACCTACCCAGACACAGCCCCTTGTTATGAAATCACACAAGGTCCCACTTAATCTTAATCCATCTCTGACTAGACCTGTAGTTTAACAGAGTAATCTGGCTCCACGGGAATTTAAACCTTCAGCTATGTTATGTTCATCCTTACAAATGCAGTATGCTGGGATGTTGCGAGGAGCTGGGCTCTTGTATAGGGTCCAAGTATCTACTTCTAAAGAAGTATCTAAAGGACCTTATAGAAAATGTCAAGGTTTTACAATCAAAGTTAGAGAGCATCGATATCCTATTTACAAGAAGGGTTGTACTTTAAGTTTATTTCTCTTGAAAGGACGAGTCTCCCCTAAGACAGCCCCTTTCCCTCATGCTTCTTTACGATTGGCTGTAATTTTTTTATGTCATTTGGGAGCTTCCTCCATTTTTACTATGCCAGGGCACAAAGTGTCTCAGGGCTAGAGTAGACCATGTCTAGAAACGTTATACAATTTATCTTTTCCTTTAAAATGTTTTAGCTGACACACACACCGCTTGAATGTGAAATGGATCTGGAACAAGTAGACAGACCAGTAGACTCTATTTACAATAGAGTACAGATGATCTGACTGAACTCTACACAGTATTAAGAGCATACTGTCCAATCCTCCTGAATAAGTCACAAAATGTATTTTATTTTTGTTAGCATTACCTCCTTCATACATAGGTTTTGGTAATATCTATTAAACTGTCAGACAATTTTAACCGAAATGCAAAACAGGGTCGCTCAATCCATACCACTTGTAAACAATTTTAACCAACAGTATAATATACAGTGTAATAATTACACTGTATTATTTGAGTAAGCTGTTTGTAGAAAAAAATATAAAAACTTCAGGAGAGGTGCATCTCTTTAACTGGAGATATTTAATATCTGTTCTCCGGCTACAACAGGCAAGGGTTGCTGGAGGTTATAGTAAAACTACAATTTGAAGGGACATGGTTGGGTAACCATACTTCAAACATTTATTAGATATAAAGTTATAGAATACTCTTCACCCTTAAAATACTTCAGAGGTCACAAGCCCCTCACCCCGCACAGCTGCGCCCCTTTCTTTCTGCACACTCTTAGCAAATTATTGTTTTTACTTATGGATTTGGGAGCTGCTTCATTAATAAATTCCAAGAGAAAAATGACCTTATGTTGGCCAAATGACCATGAAAGTGGGTGTGTTAATTTCTGAGCAATTATTTTTGATCTTATCATTAAAATTGAAAGACTGGATACTAGAAACATTAAGTTATATATACAGTAGGTTGACCATGGCACTGAGCATAAACAGTCTTTCTAATAATATCCCTTGCCTCAATGGTGGGTCATGTGACTATAAAGATGTAACATGCTGTTCTGATCTCTAGAAAACACTTAAGTTTAACTTTCTGACCTCTTACAGTATACTTCACTGTGCCATTTAATGATACAGTGTCACGTTCATATTTACTACCATGACACTCCCTTTTAAAATAAAAGTAACCATGCTGGAGTTATACCATATATGTTGTGCGCAACAATCCTTTCCTTCCAACAAGTTTAGGCAGTGGGGAAACACACCCTGATAGGAACAACAAAGACTTGACAATAATGCACTAGTATCACTCTCTGTCAAGTTAGGGCAGAATACTATAGATGGGTATGACCTGTCTGTCGCAACATGTAAAGTTAAACTGTAAGAAAAAAAAAATCCAAGTTAAGTAGGTACTCAGCTGCAGAATAATTATTACATGAAGCCTATTGTGCTATGTCACAGAAGTACTATAAACAATCAGATCTGAAATAAGGATTTCTTAAAGGGACGCTGTACTGTTATGTTTTAAATTTAGAAAATAATACACTATAAGTATGGATTTTCTTGCTTTATCTGCTGAATTAAACTAGGGAATGCTCATATTTAAGAAATCACGTGTTTATCTTTTCATCTTTTCCCGATTTAGGATTTTTGTCTAACACTCAAGCAGATCAACAATATGGTAACATACTGTACAAAGTATCCGGCACGTTCCCTTATTAAGGGGACGTGCCGGATACTTTGAGGGGTTTATTCACTAAAGTACGAATTTGTTGTATATAGGTGTGAATTCGCCAGATAAAGACAGTCGCAATAGGCTGCTACTGTCGCGTCTTTATAATGAGAATATTGTTGCAGTTGCAACATTGTTGCAATTTTAACATTAAAAAATTGTCGCGACTTTACAATGGGGAAATTGTAGCAGATTTGCTATGGGAATCCGCTGTTTGCGAATTCGACAGTCAAATTCGCACCTTAGTGAATAACCCCACGTTCCATATATTTTGTGCGGTGTGGGGATCAGTCTTTTAATCTGGCAGCTTTTGCAGTATTGGAATTACTTCCACTTATACTGGACCATACACCGCGTGTGGATTGTAGCCGCTTTTGTGTCTCTCTCTTATCAACAATATAGTAATCCAACCCCCATTTAGGTTAACTCATACAAATATACAGATTAATATTGCTTCAGAAACCATATGTTTCATTCAACTCTTACAAACAACAACAAAATAACATTTAGGAAACACATCTTAATGGTGTAATTTTTTAACTAAATGCAAAAAGAAATAGGACTATAGCAATAATCAGTGATGTCAATAATTCTGTATTTTCCACCATGCAATGCAAGCATTGGCCAGGAAGGTGCACTGTATGTTCCTATAATTACTCATGTACTGCATTTATGAAAGATCCTATAATTTAACAGAGGGATCACTGACTTAAATTATACAGATACAGTATGTATATGTACCTGCAGACTTCCTTTCTCACATGGAAGATACAGTTAATATTTTCTGGTTTGTTGTTACATGCCTGAAGAAATATATTACATAGGTGACTGGTTCATTGGGATTTATATCACAAAGTCCACTGTTTAAGTTTGCTTGGGATTACATTAGCAATATCCTTTTCCACTACATCTCATCTGTCAACAGTCACTCTCTGTCCAGACACTGCTGCTCCTCTATGTTCAATACGTTGTTTTAAAAGGAAACCACGATTGATCTTTCTGAAAATAGGAAAAGTTTCAGATATTTGTAAATATTTTATACACAGATTCGCAAATGTCTCTTAAAATTGCACCTTTTAAAAAAAGAAGGGTTACTGCTGTCACAGGGGTCAGATTCCTTTCTTATTGCAGGTCTCTTTCTAACTTCCAAAAGATGAGTCCTACAACCAGCTGATGGAGGTCCAGGAATGCCTCCCTTTATTCTGCGAAGTACTTTTAAAGGCTTGGGAGTTCTTAACTGGTGATGAAATCATTTTAGGTGCACTAATATGTTCCTATGATATTGTTTAAATTAGAACATAAGGTAAAGCCCATCATACATAAACAATAAAAGACTAAGTAGTAGTACCAAAACATAAATTTTTTACATGGTTCCACTCATACCAAATGTATCCTTATGTCCATAATGCTCTCATGTCTAAAGAAATGCATGGACCCTTACTGCTGCATCTTCCTGTTTAGATCTTTGACTGTCATTCAAGCTCCTCATCTTGTGCTTAAGACTTGCCATCCTCAGTATAAGTTTGGCATTCCTTATATTGCTTGGTTGCAGACAACAAACCCTTTACTGCCTATTTTTCATTTTATCTGTGCTACTAAACATCACTCTGTGCTGCCAGTAAAGTCATATCCTTGCCCTGGGTCTCTTAAATCTAGTACTTCTTTAAGTAAGCCTTGGCCCTGCATGTTAGAAGAAGGAATAATTCACAGAGGTTCCTAAGCAGTGGACAGTAGAATCCAATTCTGTTGGAAGGCAAAATACCAAGTGTTAGATCTCAAAATAAACCAGCATGCAAATCCACAAGATTAAAAACTGCACACACCTTAGAACTGTATTGCATTTTCCCTTTGGCACAATAATTCACTTTTTTCCCTAGACACATAACAGTTGTAGCTACAGAAATTGTTGCCAAGGAATCTGTGCCAATTCCTACAAGATTCATCTTAAAGGCAAAAATATTGGAGAGAGCTAAATATATCCTTAAAAATGTGTTATACAAAACAACATAAACAAAAGCACCTGTGTGGTGGTAAGACCACTGCAGTGACCTGCACATAGAATATACATTTACTGTATATTACTGTACCTGTTACACTGGGGAAACACATTTATGTATGACATTGTTGTCAGCGTAATAAATCTTGGGTGTCTGCTAGACCTGTTCTTCTTTCAGGAACTAAAAGATTCTATTTCTGGGCATCTTTTATTGATTAATCTTTTGCTGATATGATCTGTATTGCTGTAGGAATATAATTTATTAAACCTTGAACACTGTTGCCATATATTAAACATCAAGGCGGTATTATATGGGATATGCTCTCATTATTCTCTCTATTGCTTCTAGGTCAATAGCTAACTCTTATTACAACCATGAATAAGTGTGGAACACAAGATCGATATATCCCAATTACCAACAATAACAAAAAAAGAACAACTGTTGAACAATTTCAAAAAAGAAATAGGCTTTGGTGTTGTTCTTACAATAATGCTAAAGGCATACTAGAAATAAAGGTAAGAGTGATATGCACTGAATAACCCTGTTGGTGACGGTGTAGCTATGACAACATGATTTACCAGTAGAACGTCATCTTTATGGATTCTATGTGTGCCATAGGTTCCCCATCGCTGGCATAGACTTAAGGGATCTTTTTTTTTTGTAGAACCATCACATAGGCTTTGTACTCTCCAGGAGACTATTCTTAGGCTGGGTTCACATGAGCATATGACGCGCAGCGCATCATACACTCGTCTGAAGAAAAAAAAAAGAATATACACTCCAGCATATTTTTCTTTTGTACTTACTTGCAACAGTGTGAACGCTCCTTTGGCGTTCACAGCACTTCCTGTGTGTTGCATTTTGGGGGCAGCGTATGTACGCCGGCCAAAATGTGACACACAGCATTCCGGACACTGCGCATGCACGTCATACGCTCGTGTGTCCGGAACTAGGTAAGTATCATCAGCTTCTATGAAGCCGTATTTTTTTTTTTTACGAGTGCACGATGCACTGCGCATCATACGCTCGTGTGAACCCAGCCTTAGCCTTCCTTAAAAGACAAATTACACCAGAAAACAAAAATTACCATTTTGATTGGCATGGCGCTTAATCAGATACTGCACTTCTACCAATGTTGCCTTTGAAGTTGAATTTATGAATTTCTTTTCTTTCTGTCTGTTCTTATCTTTGCTGAAAGCAGCCATTTTGGTAAACAGACCTAGCCTAGTCCTTTTGTTCTCTGTGGTGCTTCAGACAATAAATATATAGGAAGTGTGCCCTAAACATCTCTTTATAAAGATAAATGTTATATTTAATAGACACAATTTTGAATTGCTGGAAGCAGAGATTGAATGTATAGTAAGGATTAATGCATTTGAGGCATTTTTATATTTTGGTGTTACTGTTAAACCAGTGGGCTTAAGAAAAAAAAAATGAATAAGCTGTTGTCCTAAGTTTCCATGCACTCAAATGCATGGCGATGCACTGCAGCTAAATTCTCCATGTCCAAAACCAAACTGAAGTCCTAGCTTTCAGAGCACTAGCAGTGATTCTTGTCATTGACTTTATGTATATATTTTATTTTATCTGTATTTATTCATGTTAAATATCTGTATATATTGATCTATTTATTTGTCTTTATTGACCTATGTCTCTACACATTCTGAAGCTCTTATTGTCCTATCTGTGTATGTAAAGTCTTCCTCCCATTTAGATTGTAAGCTCTACAGGGCAGGGACCTCCAACCTCTTGTGTCAACCGCAACCTAGCACTTAATGTGATGTATCCTTGTGATGTCTTATTGTTTAATGCACTTTTCCATTGTCTGTATCGTATTTGTATCGCTGAATTGTACAGTGCTGTGTAAATTTGTGGCGCTTAATAAATAAAATTTATACATACATACACTGAACAGCCATGTGTATGTACCCTATGTGCCTTTCTTGAATGGCAAAATCACAAGTTGGTCTAATCTGGGTCTTAATATACATACATATATAAGATTTTTCAGGAGGCATTGGACTGCTATTTCTACTCAGCACTAACTGTAGTTTCATTGTATGTTAGATATACAACCCCTGGCAAAAATTATGGAGTCATCAGTCGCTGAGGATAATCCTGCAGTTGTTTATTGTTGTAGGAAAAAAGCAGATCACAAACGTGACCAAAAACTAAAGGCATTTCAAATGGCAACTTTCTGGCTTTAAGAAACACTAAAAGAAATGAATACAAATAATTGTGGTAGCCAATAGCAGTTACAATTATAGAACAAGCACAGGGAATAAATTATGTAATCACTCAATTCTGAGGAAAAAATTATGGAATTATGAAAAACAAACAAACAAAATAACACTCCAACACATCACTAGTACTTTGTTTCACCACCTCTGGCTTTTATAACTGCTTGCAGTTTCTGAGGCATTGACTTAATGAGTGATAAACAGTACTCTTCATCAATCTGGCTCCAGCCTTCTCTGATTGCTGTTGCCAGATCAGCTTTGCAGGTTGGAGCCTTGTCTTGGACCATTTACTTTAACTTCCACCACAGATTTTCAATTGGATTGAGATCCGGACTGTTTGCAGGCCATGACATTGACCTTATGTGTCTTTATTCAAGGAATTTTTTCAGTTTTTGCTCTATGGCAAGATGCATTATCATCTTGATAAATGATTTATTCCTCACTAATCATCTTTTCGATAGATGGGATAAGAAAAGTGTCCAAAATTTCAATGTAAACCTGTGGATTTATTGAAGATTTAATGACAGCCATCTCCCCAGTGCCTTTACCTGACATGCAGCCTTATATCATCATTGACTGTGGAAATTTACATGTTTTCTTCAAACAGTCGTCCGCATAAATCTCATTGGAACGGCACCAAACAAAAGTTCCAGCATCCTTACCTTGTCCAATGCAGATTCATCACTGAATAGGACTTTCATCCAGTCAATCCACAGTCCCACGATTGCCTTTTCTTAGCTCATTGTAACCTTGTTTTTTTCTGTTTAGGTGTTAGTGATGGTTTTCTTTTTGCTTTTCTGTATGTAAATCCCATTTCCATGAGGCGGTTTCTTATAGCTCAGTCACAGATGTTGACTCCAGTTTCCTGTTTTGTTGTACATTTTCTGTTTTCAAGGCATATTGATTAAAGTTTTCTGTCTTGACGCTTTGATGTCTTCTTTGGTCTACCAGTAGGCTTGCCTTTAACTACCTTCCCATGTTTGCATTTGGTCCAGGTTTTAGACACA
>WMED01013364.1:3937-14196 GCA_019650415.1 Pipa parva | reverse complement strand
GTCGAGATGGACAGGGTGAACGACTTCAAGTTCTTAGGAGTCCACTTATCTGACACCCTGACGTGGTCCATCAACACCCTGAAGTCCCTAAAGAAAGCCCACCAGAAATTATACCTCCTTAGGCGTCTCAAACGTGAGCATGTTTGCACTTGCTTTCTGGCTGACTTCTACAGATGCTCCATAGAGAGTATTCTCTCATATTGCATTACTTCCTGGTTCGGCAATTGCAATATCTCCGACAGGAAATCTCTCCAAAGGGTGATCAGAATGGCTGAAAGAACTGTAGGCATCCAACTCCCTTCCATCGAGGACATTTACAGCAGCAGATGCCTGTCCAGAGCCCGCAGCATCATCGACGACACATACCATCCAAACAATGTTCTGTACTTACTTCTACCATCTGGCAGACACTATAGGAGCATAAAGTGTCACACAAACAGGTTGACAAAAGGTTTCTTCCCTGACTCCATTATAAGACTGAATTTGAATCTCTCCACACTCGGACACTAGCCCCCCCCCATCCCCCCCGTACTTCTCCCCCCCTTCTGCCACTCTTCTCCCCCACACTACGTCTGCCTTTATTCTATTGTGTATGTATGTATTATGCATATTATTATATTGCTGTATTATATTTATATCCATACACTGAATTATTTATAAATACCTGTATTGATTTCTGTACTATGGTCGCATCTTCAATCTCACTTGATATACATTGTATTTCTAGTGACAATAAATATCTATTCTATTCTTCTAAATAGGATCAAGAGGTGCACCAAAAGGAGCATGGATGCACATGACGAGAACATAATTACAACGCCTCACAAATCACTTGTCAAACCACACACAGAATATTGAGTGCAGTTTTGGGCACCAGTGTAGAAGAAAGATGTAGTCGAGTTTGAGTGAGTTCAAAGGCAGGTTACTAAAGTAATAAAATGAATTGACAAACTAGAGTACCAAGAAAGATTGTCAAAATTGGAATTGTTTAATCTAGAAAAAAGATTATTAAGATCTCTCCCACAATCTATTTACACCAAGAACTGTAAGTTTAACAAAGGGGCATCCTCTGCTTATAGATGAGTTTCTTCACCAGCATAGAATGGGGTACTTTAAGAGCAGTGAGGAACAGTCTGCCTGACGAAGTTGTCATGGTTGATTCCAGAGTTCAAAAGGGGTATGGATGCTTTTCTTCAGTGTAAGAGTATTACAATTTATGGGTACTAGAAAACAGGAGGTTTGGTCTTGATTCAGAGAATTATTCCAATTACTATAATTAGAATTGGGAAGGAATTTATTTCCCTAATATGAGGATAACTGGCTCTTGCCTCATGGGTATTTTGCCTTCCTCTGGATCAACATTGCAGGAACATAGGATGAACTGAATGGACTTGTGCCTTTTTGCAGCCTTATAAACTATAGATATGCAGTTTATTCTGTTCTGATTAAAGAATTGATGAATGGAGGAAGAACAACAACAAGGGGTGGTTACCAGATTCTGCTGGTCAATCTACTGTTACTGAGAAATATGTCCTGCACTCAGTATTTGCCTCTTGGATTGTCTGGACCCTGAAAGGATCTAAGGGCATACTTGTTGGGCAGAATCAAAGAAGAAGGGGGGAATCAAACTCTGTGGTGTTGAGAGGTCAGAACACAAAGGAATATGATGGGAACCTATGACAAATGACTTGAACAAGGTTGAGATGCCCCATTTCCCTCCAACATAACCACCACCAGATGTCATGCTGTATGCGCCTTGTCAAAAGTGGATGTCAAAATAAAGAATATAGCCCACCATATTTTATAAACAAGATGAGTGATCAGGAAGAAAGAGTCTATGAAAATTAAAGCAAATAGATTTTTGGGGCATGAATTCTGTTTGATCAGGGTGTATAAATGTTTATATCACTAAGTCAGGAAGAATTTTTGCTAAACTTTGAATGTCAGAATTTAAAAGTGAAATTGAGTAACCAGAATCACACATTGTAGGGTCTAACTGGTTTAGGCAAAATAATTATGACATCTTCAGTCAAAGTTAGAAGAAGGAAACTCAGATCAAAGGAAATGTAAAGATTAATGAGGGATTCATCATTCTCCCAACATTTAATTTGTACTATTCTATAGGTGGTTTTACACACTGGAAAGGTTGCCTCTTTAACCTCCTCAAATGATATTTGGCTAATAACAGAATAGTTAAGCATCCACTGGAGAAACACTATTTCTCTTCTGCACAGGTAGGACACTGAAAAGTTGAGCCCAGTGGATGGGGAAGGAGATTAGTAAATTTTCCTCTCTTTTGAAGCATACTCTAGCTGTGATGTGGCAGGTCCTCAGGGGATCAAGGTACACTGGCAGCAAATATCTAAGCACCCATCAAAAACTTAAGGGTCTATTCACAAACATAAGAGCAAACTTCCATTGCATAGTAACCAAACAACACTTGGCTTTTATCAGTTTAATGCAGTTCTAATAATTTAACAGTACCAAGTACCAGATTGGTTGCTATGAGTTACACCAGTGAACATGTGAATCTTTGTTGGTGAATAGACCTCTAAGAGACTTGTGTCAACACACTACCATATGCAATACTATCAGCACCCGTTAATTTTATAAAAGCAAAACCCTTTCCTGAGGCACTTAACCCTATAAAGCCCGCCTTGAAGATTTGCAGACATCCAATAATAATAATTCAGTGAAAAACCATTGAATCTTATAATCTACCTTTTGGTAACAAGCCGAGATAGAAAAACTAGGTAAAGACATGTTAATTATCCAAATGTTTAAAAAATATATTTGTTAACGTACTATTACTTTTTTATATGTTGTATATATTTATATGGCTAATCCTAAACATCCATGAAAACTCTTACCAGCAATAGTTCCTGTTATATTTATTTAAAATGATTTAAGTCTAGGGCAACACCGAGTGTTTTGTTGTGGTTTTACTGTATGAAGTTATAGTTGTGACAATATGCCAGTAAACCCTCAGCAAACCTCACACCAATAATATACTATAAGTGACTGGGTGGTACATTGTTGTGGTGTTGTCTGATGTGACAAAAATAGGTCAGGAGGGGATTTATGTTTTTAACCACAGTTTATAAATCTTGGATAAGTTTTAGAAAACATTCAAAATGCATTACTGTAATATTTCCATTTCACAGTTTGTCATGAAATTTTAGAATGTGAAGTGCATCTGCATCTTATTGAACAGACAGGATGCAATCAACCCAGTCAGATGTGAGTAAACGGTCCCTAGTCAAAGTGGCCACCCTTTTTTAGGAATTAATAACTTATCAATATAAATCATTTTGCATTGTAACTAAGAGCTAATGTTCAATGTTAACTTTAGTGTACACATACATATATTACGAACCTTGATCATTATAGGGGTTTATTGTACCTTTAAGATTGCAATATCAAAGTCTTACACAACTGAGCCTTTTTTTTTTTACTTTAAAAAATCCTTAGCGTATGTCTTTGTTTTTTCTAATTATATATGAGGTTTTTATGGGCTATTACATAGAAGAGACTATGTGTCATAAAGAGGGAACACCACACCTGCTGATCATTAAACTAAAGTATTTTTATATTTTTTTTTTTTCTCCCCAATCTTGAATTATGATATTTACTGTACATTGACATTATGGAATTAATTATGATCATTTATGTATTATTTAATTGTATATACATAATTGATTTATTGGTGATATTTATGTACACACATTCCCTGAGGTTTGCACTTTAATTATGGGTATAGTTTTATTGGCATTGGTTTGTATTATATCATTTATTGGATATGCAGCCAGCTTTCTATCTGTGCTGGCCAGGTTGGACTGTATTACATTGTTACTGTGGATATCTGTGAATAGTGTTTATCGCATTATCCCTGTTCCACCCTGCCGGCTTTATACGTCTTGACGTTACACGTCATTTCGTAGTTTGGGGTGTCGGGACGTTGTGACGCGGCCGCGTCATGATGCCTCCTGGGACGTCGTAGCGTCTCAAAGTTTGGCGCCAGACTCAGGGTTTTAAAAAGGCTGCCTAAAACAAGACCTAACATACACTGCGAGAAGAAGCCTCGGCGAAACGCGTACAGTGTAGCCGATTTCTTGGAGGGAGCACACACACCTTATGCAACATCCTCAATTATCATTCATGTGGAGGTGCGGATTTTCCTGATCTTACTGCATTGAGGTTCCTGGCATCTTTCAGCATCCAGTAAATCAACTTTACCTTCTGTCTATGGCAAAATTAATAATGAGTAATTAATTATAAGGAATGGGATGCATGAGGTTGATTGCCTGGACTCTCTATGATGTGTATACCTATATTTAAGTGTTTCAATTTGTTGGCATCATTCACAGATATTTATATTGATCACCCATGAGGAAAATATTCATGAAATTTACATGTCCATTCATTTATTCAATTGGTCATTTATTGAGAAAAAAAGAGTGTATATATAAAAATACTTTAGTTTAATGATCAGCAGGTATGGTGTTCCCTCTTTATGACACAGTCTCTTTTGAGACCATTTTAAATGATTTTAATTTATTTTTAGTTTTTTACTCAGCCTGTTTGTTGTGTGTTAATTTGAATTTTTCTATCACCTATTCATCATTAAGTGTGCGCTTGTTTAAATGGGTTCTTTCCTTCTTTTTGCTATAACCCGACACTCAGCTATCAGAAGCTGTAGTGTCAGGTCTGGGAGGCAGTCCTCTGAAGCCAGCTTACTTGATTGACAAGTAAGCTGGCTTCAGGACGCGATCACGCGCACGTGCAGGTGACCGTGCGCCTCTAGGCTGGGTTGGCTCAAAGCATATGCGCTTTGAGCCTCCCCAGCCAGTAACACTGACAGCTTCCTCACTAACTGCATGAGAAGCTGTTAATGTTACTGGCTGGGGAGACTCAAAGTGCATATCCTTTGAGCCTCCCCAGTCAAAAAAAAGTGAGGGGATGTACAGTGTGGGGAGGATGCACAGTGTAGTGGATGATGCTAGTGCACATGCACGTAAGATTTGGAGACAGGGGAGGAGAGTCTGCTTGTTAGGGGGCGTTTCTGTAGTGTTTGAGTGACAGGTCAGACAGAAGATGGCAGCTTCTATGTTTTCTAATCAGGCTGAGATTGAAGTAAGCGTATTTTCAATATGCAAACTTTTTTTGGTTCCTAATTACTTGATTAACATTATAAAGTCACATACTTTAATAAAATATGTAATAACCCTGAGCTGACGGGTGCACTTTAACTGAATAATGTAAAAAAAAATTAGACTATGTTACATTTGTTAAAACCCTGTACATGCAACAAGCTGCAATAAAATGATAACATAAAATAAAATACCTTATTTAATGGCCCCCAAACAAAGCAAACTTTCTGTAATTTGTTTGAAAACCTTGGCCTTTTAATGCCAGTATCTTGACAATGTGGTAACGAGATGAAAACAAAACAACGCAATGTTCATTTGATTTCTCCAAATTCTCAGTTTTGCTTGGCTGTAAGTACAGTCTCTAGCCATCCAACACATTACAGCTAGAAAAGAAGTTCAGTCTGTGGGCACAGAAAAGTCGCTTCTTCAACAAGCATTCAATAAATTTTATCTGCCTTTGCTCTTGATCTTCTGACGCATCCTTTTACCAGGTCTCTTCTGATCATAGAAGAAGAAAAAACAAAATAAGAGGGTTGCCACAATGTGTGAATACAACTTTGTCTGTTCTAGCTTATTTACTCACATTAGCATTTTTGCCTCCCTTTTTTCCAGGTCTGTGTGGTCCCTTTCCATGTGCTACGCTTGCTCGGAAACCTGACACATCATTATAACTTTCCTTTGTATTTCTTTTTGAACCTTTCTTTCTACCTCCAAAGCCAAATTTCTGGTCTTTGTAACGGCGCTTTGCATTTGGCCTATAAAAATATATGGGAGAAACATTATCAAACACAAAAACCACCTCTCATACAAGTAAACTTAGTACAACCTAGGGACTGTCATACCCTTTCTTAACTTGCTTGGCACCAGAACCACCAGTCTTGTTTTGAGGTTGATCTCCATCAAGAAAATCCAGTTTATCTGAAAGACCTGGGAAAAGACATGTCAAAGACTAGTTAAAACTAAATACAACACAACACAAAAAAGATATCTGTTGCCTTTTGTAATTTGCCTGTTACCTTCCTGCTATTCCCTAGAAAGAAAAAAAAGGCAACTAGCTCTTTAAAATAAGAAAATATTTGATTATACAATGTCTAGGACATTTTCAGCATCTAACAATTTTATAGTGTATTGTAGCCTTACCCTACAGAAGAAAAAAAGTGAAATCTGTTGAATAAAATACTTAAATGACTTTGAATTAGAAAAGCTGTTTGCTCTGGGAATAACAGAAATAATGTTTTTAAGACTTTCATTCCTTTTGACATACATGTGTTTTAATACCCCAGCTTTACAAGAATAGGTATTACTCGTCAGAGTAGGAAAAGGAGAAAATCTAAAGAAACAGCTAAGTAATTTTATCTGATATTTATGATATTAATAAATCAGAGAACTGTTTGACCTAAAGGATAACTAAAGCTATAAACAACTTCACAGTAAAACCCTAAGCGCAATTAATGTTATTTAGTATTGTCAAATTTCATCTCTGAATACAGATAGACAAATAAAATGTTACTGCTCTACTTTCTTGACATTCCTCTTCTAAATCTGATGGTCATTTAGCTTATTCCAAACAAAGTGCATGTGTTTAAAAGGCAACTGTAAAGTGGGTATGCTTGTGAAATGTTTTTCTTTTCAATGCATTCTTGTATCAGGGAACAACTTGGTGTAGTTCTTCTACTGTCTGTATACTAGTGTGGTTTAGGAATGGCTTCTTTGATTAAAAGGGATTACAGCATTTTTCTTCTTGCATTCAGAAGCATATTTACAGGGGTTCAAATGTATTCTAGTATGCCAAAAACTTCTGGCACTCCAATTCAATAAAATCAGCCTTTATTGAAACACTGTCAATTGTTTCATTGTTCTTCTTTGCAGTTCTATTGCATTTTATTATTACGTTAGAGTTTTTTGGCCGAGTTAATTATTCATGCAGAAAGAGGGCCTCCAGAGCACCTGCAGTGTTTGCCTTCAATGTCAATGTGTATACAGGGTGTGAACCACCCTTTTAAGGTTTCAAATGCTCTCTTGTCATGTCACTTTGGCAAGTTTGGGGCTCTTTGTAATAAAGAAACATTTTTTCCTCTCTGCAGCTATTCTTTTTACATTACTGACTCCCTCCATTTACTAGACATTTTAAAACAAATTTGGTTCAAACTAAATTCCTTCATATCACCTCTCTAGGCAGAGAAGAAAAAAATATTTTGTGATAAAGACAGCTATACATCTCAACCATAAAGTGAAAAAGGCCTGCTGTGTTTTTAAAAGAGACAATCCTTCATCCACGCACAAACAGGGACTTAAAACATCATCCATTTTATTGTTATTTTTCAAAACTTTTTACATTATTTTTAAGGTGCAAATTATAATACTCTTAAATGAAATTAGAATCAATGCACTCTGTTCTTCAAATTATACTTTGCATATTCTTAATCATAAACATATACATTATCAAGGGGTATTAAGGAATTCTTACCTTTCTGGTATTTTTTAATTTGTGCCATCATGGCTGATTTCTCTTTCTGTCTTTTCTGCAATACTTCAGTTTGCACCTAAGATATAACAAGCACATTTGTTTAATAAACAAGCACAAAACATAGATAATCAACATAAATAGTACAGTCAAAAAAAAAAAAAAATCAGTTCTAGGAGTTTCTTTAACTTTAAATGTAATGGTTTGTGTCTATAGTTTAACAGCTGTGTCAACTACCTAGGGGAAGTTAATATAAAATCTCCATTCCGTGCACACCCCCTCCAAAACAAGTACGTACACTAATTATGGTGGAATAAAGTAGATTAGTACCCTAAAATGCAATTTTACTTGTGCGCTCCCCTCTAATTATCAAGTGTGCAGCAATTATTATTTTATTACACTATTGTGATATGCCATTGTTTGAAGATTTTAAAACACAAAACATTTTTAATAAGTTATCTTATTTGGATACTTACCTTTTTACCATATTTTCGCAGTGCTCTCAACTGTTTGGCCTTTTCCGACTTCTCCATTGCAACCTGTTTTACCTGAAGTTTGTGCCGTATCTGAAAACAAAAGCAAAAAAGTAAGACAGAAAATGAGAATGTAGGTCACAGCAATACAGATTTAAATAATGCTCTCACTAAGTCACTCACAAGAATTAACACCCTTAAAAATCCACATACTCCAAGACAGAAGAGGACGTTCTTGAAAAAAAAAAAAAAACCCCAAAGGATTCACTAAACATACAGATTGTCCTTTACATTCTTTACCTTCTGCATGTGCTGGTCAGTCTTTGCCATTTCCGCAAAGTAATCATCAGGGCGTTTAGTTGAGACTTTCAATTGTTTCAAACGAGGCAATGCAAAAAGCACAGCAGCCTGGGCTTGGCGGTAACTGATGGGAAACAAAGTTTTTAGTCAGGCAAATAAAACTCTCCCCCAAGCCAAAGCATAGCTTATTGTTGCCAAACTCACAAGCACATCTCTCTCTGAAAATCATCCTCTGTATTAACAGCAGACGTGTTTAATGTTGTCTTCCCATTCTGTCCATCTGCCTCAGCTACAGGTTGTACAGTAACATCCAATCTCTCCACCCAGGGAAAGTTATTCTTCAGATCCTCCAGACTCTGTTTTAGGCCAGACTAGAGAACAAAGAAGTAACTATTTTAAAATAACAGTTTTTACTCTGTATAAACAATGTAAAAGCATATGTAAGACTGTTTTGCACAGTAGCTATGAAGCTCACTAACCAAGATCACATTTGTGGTTGAGTTATATGTGTTTCACATAGTGAAACACACAAACAGCATCAATTGTAATTTGATTTTGATTTAGCTAGCTGTGCCATTATACAAACAGTACAGTCAATGTAATTCTTATCCTCTTTCTTACCAGGGAAATATTATAATTTGGGAGTTACATACTTGGCAGAGTTCCCAATGCCGCTCCAAACCCAGGCATCCATGAAGTCTGTGTTAATTTCCCATTGTATGTATGTATTTATTCATTTATATAGCACTGATATATTATGCAGCATCTTACAGAGATTCATCATTCACTTCAGTCCTTGCCCTGTGGAGCTTACAATCTAGTTTCCCTATTCAGTCACACATTTATGTTTTAGGATTGTGGGAAGAAACCCACGCTGGTGCAGGTAGACCATACAAACTCCATGCAGATGAATCCAGGGTGAAAATGAACCCAGAACTCAGCGCTGCAAGGCAGCAGTGCTAACCACTGAGCCAAAGTGCTGCCCATTACAATAAAATCAAAATTAACAGCAGAAATTAGCCCATGTAGCAGGTTAATATAGAAAAGATATATCAATTTATGAAAATGAAGTTCAGATATTTGTGAACTTATAAGAAGCACTTACAGTTTTACAAGTGTCCCTAACACTGTAACTTGTGCATTAAAATGACTGGGTATGTCTAATTGGGACACCCAGAATGGGATGACGCAACAACTGACAGCTTAACAAAGCAGTAGTGCTGTTGTTGGACTGGGGAACTGAACTAGGCAAAGGGAAGCTAGACTTAAGTTTTAAATTTAGTTTTGGAGCTAAATACAAAATGCGGCACTAGCCACTGCATTGGGTTCTTATAGAATGAACTAAGGCTGTAGTATCAGATATACTTTAAAAGGACTAGTAACTCCAACAAAAGAAAACAATATGACTTGGTATGGCAGTTATTCCCACATAGTATTTATAAAAATAAATAAATTACCCTTAAAATTGATGATCCAACAAATGTAAACTCAATACTTTTTTCAAAGGGTAACTATAGGTAAAACATTTTTTTTCAATACTTAAACTATAACAATCATTTTACACTTGTGTGATATTTATGTTTTCTCTGCAGGAAGGAATGGACTTATCCATTGTATTGGGATTTGTGTGCATGAAAGATAAACAATGCTGCATCTACCAAAGAAAGAAAAATAAACAAATCAATACAAACCAGTAACAGCTTCAAAAGATAACATGTTTATGTGTATGAATAACTGCCATGCCATATTCATTTTCTTTGTATTTTGTATAGAGAAATCTATATTCTTGCCAGAGACCAAGAAAACAACAATAAAGAAATACATATACTCACCACATCATTGGGTGATTTCTTCTTTGCCTCTAGGACCACA
>WMED01013363.1:0-14447 GCA_019650415.1 Pipa parva | reverse complement strand
TCTGCTGTTAACTAATTATTGAGCAAGCATTTCATGAGATTTGATGTAGGATTGTGTGAGAATTTATTGTGGTCTTACTTTTAACTATTTTAGCACATCACATGATCTTTATTGCATCAAAATCTCCAGTGATTTCCCCGTTACTTTCTGTGAGTGCAATATGTTTAGGTACACCTCAGTACAGCACATTGGTAGGCTGGGTTAAAGTGTATTATCTGCTTCTGTAATGTTAGTCTTGTTGATTAAACTTTACCTCATTCACTACTAAAGGATGAACCATTCACTGAGAAACTGATGCAATTTTATGGTGATTTTGATTAAGAAAAAAATAAATGATGATATGATTACTGATGGGACTATCTTGATTCAGGCCAAACCAATTAATCTCCGTGTTATCTCTGACTCTATAGAAAATTATCAAGTCTCTCTGACTCTGTATCTTTTAGATATGGTAAAGTCTCTAATCCCAGAATACTGGAGATCACTGTTCTTATGAACACTAAGGGCAAACAGCAGATTCCCATAGCAAATCCGTGACAATTTCCCCATAGCAAAGTCGCGACAATTTTTTAAAGTCAAGATTGCTACAATTTTCCCATAATAAAGTCGCGACTGCAACAATATTCTCATTATAAAGACGCGACTGCGACAATAGCAGCCTATTGCGACTGTCTTTATCTGGCGAATTTGCAACTATACGCAAGAATTCAGACTTTAGTGAATAAAGCCCAATTTAAATGTATTAATCATGCAGCAAAGGTAATTAATATAGAGGAAGAATTAAATTTACAGAGGAAAATTAAAGAATGTATTTTAAACTATGTGATTGAGGAGATTTGGAACCCCTGGGGGCTGGGTTGATCCAGGGAATTATTCTGATTGCCATATTTGGAGTCAAGAAGGAATTTTTTCCATAATATGAGGATAATTGGCTCTTGCCCCATGGTTTTTTTTGCCTTCCTCTGGATCAACATTACAACATTGCAGGATAATAGGATGAACTGGATGGACTTGTGTCTTGTTTTAGGCTTATAAACTATGTTACTAAGTTAATAGATTTCTAAAACTCATATATACATTGAATTATAGAATTTGCAACATTTTTCTCTTCTCATTATAGTTCCCTAGTGTTACAGCTATATTTTAACATTCATATAGGATTCATACTATCATCCTATGGTATCTCCCCCCGCACTAATCAGTGCTGGGGAGAGGAATCGCTATAGCACTCAGCTCAGCGCTATAGCACAGACAGCCGTCAAAGTTGTCGGCTGTTTGTGCTATAGCGATTCCTCTCCCCAGCACTGATTAAGCTTCCTGTCGCTCACAGGAAGCTTAATCAGTGCTGGGGAGACTCTCCTCCATTGCCGGCTGTCAGCTCAGCTTTACAGCACAGCAGACAACCGGCAACGTAGGAGGTAATCAAATGATCCCCCCTTTACGGAGCCTCGAGCCCCCCTTTATGGAGCCTCGCACCCCCCCTGCGGTGCCCCACTAATTGAGAACTGCTGCTGTACACTCACTACCAAGTAGAGGAGTTGTGGCAGGCAACAGGGCATGTCAATTGGAAGAATAAGCTAAAACTCCCATTTGGCTTCAAAGCAGAGAAAGATGAAATATCAAGCATGGCCACGTTTTTGATGCTGTGTGGACTAAAGTGGCACAGCCTGACCTGGAAATCAACCCTGCTAGGCTGTGGGATACTCTCCCCCCCCCCAAAAAAAAAAAAGACCCTAATATAATCCACCACTGTATTCATCTGTATATGTTGTAGGGGATCACTCAAGTGCTAGAGCAGCTTTTAGGGATTAACACATCACAAACAACGAGTTTCCTTTGCATTTAAAATTTATTTCACAAAAGAAACAAACTTAATGCACAGCCTTTCTTTGGCAAAACAAAAGTCAGTTGAAAAACCCATCCCTTTCAGGGTAAAAAAAGTCCTTGATCAAAACACAGTGGGTAACTGCACCCTATACAGTTTTGGTTAACACATGAGTACATTTCCTTCTCCTGGGTTGTCTCCTTGGAGTTTCACAGTTCTGCAAAGCCAAGTTGGATAGCAGAGTCTTTAACCACTAGTCCTTGTTTCTCTCACAAGGATTTCAGCCTCAGCCCCAAAATCAACTTTCTGGCTTCCACCTCCAACCCTCAACTGGCTCTCTCAGCTGCTTTTCAATCAGGCTCAAGCCTGCAGCTGGGGTGACTTACAAACTCTGGACTGGATGTAGTAGTATGTCTGCATAATTTGGGCATAATACCTCCCCTCAAATTCAACACCCTCACAATGTTTACAGACTTGGACAATTCAATGTAAATATGTATATTAATTTATTGTTTCTTTAACAAATTCATGGTAATTGGATGCCTGGACTTTCATTAACTTGATTAGGGCCAAATTAAGCACCTGGTTCCTTGGGTCTTCAGTTGCATCGCTGTCTGAAGTTGAGAACCAGAAGGATAGTCAGGTCTGACACTGCACTATACCTTTTGTTGATATTGCTTGTATGAGGTTTTTATATCGCCAGGGTTTACCTGTTCTATAAATATTTTGTATTTCTCACAATCAAGCGCAAAAAGAAGACACACCACAGACCTTTTTTTTCCACATATGCCTCACAATTATCTGTCTCTTTAGATTACATGTTATCCTTTGAAGCTAAGCTGCTTGGCATATGCTTTTTTTTATTTTATTTCCTAGAATACTTACACAGGAAATTTCCAAGGGAGATTTAAATACTGTTTCAGTCTGCTGCTTGTCTATAGATTTAATGTGACATCTTCTTAAAATATTACCATCAAGCTGCTAGCAATTTAAGTGAGTTATTTCACTCATTTTCAGTTGCTTTAGGAGAGCAGTTACTTGACTGCAGTGCAAACAGACATTTGAAATATGTCTGGAAACATGGAAAAGGTGTGACACTGATATGGATTAATAGCCCACAGGGTCCTTTTTGCCAAATAATAAATCATGATTTTTTAGCCTATTCTCTCTTTTATGTGACTATGGAGTATGCACAAAGATCAATGCTCATATCCAGATTTGATTCCTCCTTCCTTCTCACACTTTTCAAAGACCTCAAGCTCAGACAGAATATGGCGTATGTTTTTCTATGTATGTCGCTGGCATGTGCATCTATGCTGTGACGGACTTGTGCTCACAGTATTGTTCATAATTGAAGAGCTAGTTCTGAGTCATGCCATGCATAAGATAAAAACACTGCGAGAGCGCAGAAAGTGACAGAAGCAGAGACTAATGACCAATCCGCACAGAGGTAATGAGCCATGTGTTCAGTGACATTGATGAATCTTGAATGGAACCCTTTTCAAAGTGACTGACACTGCTCCTGCTACACCTATTAATGTCAGCTGCTGCTGGATAGTTATCTTACCTATATAAATGTATCGTTATACGATGAATCAATATAGAGTAGTAGAACTGTTCTTACTGTCTATAGGTGGTGATGATTACAGCAGTGATAATGACCTCTGATATATGATGAATCCTGGATTTAGAATTTTGATACGTAACATGCTAACTGAATAATGCCTGAAGCAATGATTAATGACCTGCTGTTAATTGACAGTGAAGATGGTGGTGAATTTACAAGCTGTGCAGTGTTGTGTGGCAGATAGCAATGAATGTTTATTATGTGCAATGAACATAGTATGGGAACAAAGTTCTTTGCACAGAAGGTAATGCAATGCACAGGACAGTGGTGAACCTACAGCTAGTAGAGACTTAAAGGGGAATTCACCATTGACCGAATTGAGCTCTGAATCCTTCTGCTCACTTCACACAGACTGTTATGCACTTGCTGATGTCCTGCATGCGGACATCAGCGAGCGCTTTAAAGGGAGTTCAGTCTCGGCGAGGCAACTTTTTTGGTCTCGCCGAGACTGGAATCCCTTTAAAGCATTAGCTGATGTCCGCGTGCAGGACATCAGCGAGCGTATAACACCATGTGCAAAGTGAGCCGAAGGACTCGGAGCTCACTTCGCTCAATGGTGAATTCCCCCCTTAGATGCAGCATGTGAAGTATACAGTGCACACAACATATACATGGTATGGTTGTCTGGATGGAGACCCCTCATTTGAAGAAAGCAACAGTGTATTTTAGAAGTGATTGAAATACAAACTGCAGGGGACAGAATAAATATGCACGCCACACCTTCACACCTTTCATTTGCTTAATTTTCAAAAACTTGGAAAAGCACGTATCATATTCTTTACACTTGACAAATACTTGCTACTTAGTTTTGCTCAGTCACCTAAAATATCAATAAAATACATTTAAGTTTGTGGATGTAACATTTGAAAATGAGGAGACGTTCAAGGGGTATGAATACTTTTGCAAGCCACTATAATGATAGGGGGTGAAAATAGTGTTGTTCTGCCAAGCTGGGGCCTACCAGTAGAGATCAGGGACCACTAAGAGTTTCTTGATGGGCCTGGCTGACACTGAAGGGGGTTATTGACTAAAGTCTGAATTGTTGCGTAAAGGAGTTAATTCACCAGCTAACGACAGTCACACACTACCCAATAGATGGCTAATGTTCATTATGGGAATATTGTCACAGAAGCGACTTTACTATGGTTATATTGTCACGGTTGCAACTTTACTATTGTTGTGGTAGCGACTTTACTATGGAAATCCGTTGTTTAGTCAGTAAGTAGTAGAGAGTCAGGGTGTAATTAAAGAAGTGATGCAAATTCACTTCAACAGACAAATTCTCTCTTTAGTCAATAACCCCCTGAGTGAAAGATAAGCACATGCCAGTAGATTACCAGATACATTGTTGGAGTCCTGTTAACATTGGTAGACCTAAACTACATTCAGACCAATTGCTAGATATATAAATACATAAAGCTAGGAAATTACAAATGCACAGCGTCACCTGTTTATTACATTGATAAAGAAGAAATAGAAAAAGGCAGAGAGAAAGAGGCCGACATAGACTGAAATAATACTGTTTTTTATCTCTATTATAGATTTACAGCAGGTAAAAAAAAAGAGAGAACACACAAAATGTAAACTACAGTTGAACTCCTCATTGGTACCATAATTACAAAACCATCATCCATCAAGGAAATGGAAAGTGCAACAACTCTGCTAGGAGAGGTGCTTCAGAAAGCTACAGATTATGCTTTATCCGTCCCATAAAGGACACAAATCATTTGGATTAGATGTAATCTGATTGTAGTTCAGTACAAATTATAGCATGGAGGCCCTTCAAGTGAGTAAAGTGACCCGAGTGTGTAAACACAGCATGACTACTGATTGGTTGCCGAGAGAGTATTAACTGAGAGATAATGATGAGCATTAAAGCCAAATCCCTAAAAGACAACAGCTGTAGGTTCCGATTGAGGTCTCTGCCTTACAGTTCTTTCTTTTTTCGGCATTATAGTGAAGGACTAAAGACTGAAACAAAGAACTGGCTTGAATACCCTTTTTTTTTTTTAACATTTTAATAACCTGGAATTTGCATTGATAATATTTTGGAAGAATGCCGAGTCATCTTAACTGACTGTTGCTACATTTCACAGCATTTTTTGGAATTTCTATTCACTTTAATACAAGCCTGTAAAGCCTCCGTTAATATATGACAGCGCGGGGTAATGTGTGCACTTCAGGGATGTAGAATAGGAAACATGTTGGGAAAAGAAAACAAATTGCATTAGCGTTTAGTATAATTAGTTTTACTGTGTGCCCTAAATCTTTCACACTGTAAAAACCACAAAACCTCCGTCAGCTGTAATTTCTATTAGAGTGGTTCTGGGTAATTTCACATTGCTGTGAGAAAGGGGGTGTGGAGGTTGAAATTTATCTGTATACAGTATATTTGGAGGCTGTTTTGCGCCATTAGATTTTTATGAGATGGCTTGGTTTATAAAGCAACAGTAACATCAGATACAGAAATCCTATTTGAATTTAATCTCTTTGCTTAATGCGGGATTGTGGTCAATTGTGTTCAGTGAAAATTGCGCTCAATAAAACATCATATAGTTCATATTTAAGAGTTTCCCTAAATAGCACAACAAAATAAAAGAAAAGTACCGTAGGTTTTTTTTAGAAATATTCCAATATTGGAAGCATTATGAAATAACGGCAAGTTATCAATATCAACAGATTTGCAGATTTATAAAGCCGATCTGTTACATTTTTTTCACCATTGAAATGATTGCCTGATTTGGTTGAAACTTGCTTTAAAATAGATCTGCGCATGTGCTTTAAGAAAATGTAGGCGAAATGAGCAAGGAGGCAGGGCCTGTGATGTTGTACGCGTCATATACAGGAGGGGTGGGAGAGAGCTGCAGCCGCAGTTTTTATATCTCTGTTGATTTTGGGTTGAGGATCGTGAGATGAAAGCTTATCTTTAGCAGCAGTACACTTAAATTTTGGGGCATATTTACCAAAATTGATTTTATTTTTGTTTTGAAATACAATAAAAAAATGTGTTTTTTTCCTATATCATCCTCTTCTCCCATTTACTAAACCCCTTTCTGGGTTCCCGTCGCAGGTTATCGCTGTATAGTTTTTACCGATATTGCTGATTTTGAGCAATATCATTCAAACATCGAATAATTGATATTGTTCAAGGGCTATTTACTAAACTTTTCTTACTTACTTACTACACTCAAACTTATCAATCAAAATGACCCCATCCCATGGCCCCCAACCCCATCAGTGCTATGGGGTTGAGGGCACTAAACTAATTATGTCCCTACCTAAGGGGGGAATTCACGATTGTGCGAAGTGAGCTCCGAAGCCTTCGGCTCACTTCGCACAGACTGATATGCCTTCACTGATGTTCTGCACGTGGACATCAGCGAGCGCATTAAAGGGATTCAAGTCTTGGCGAGGCGACTCTTTTGGTCTCACCAAAATTCTGTTCTGATTATTGTTGATGCATTTGTGGAACACAGTATGGGGCAAGATCCCCTCTCCCTCAGGCCCAGTCTTGGATTTGCACCCAGGTCTCTTTTCCCACCCATGCCTTACGGATCAAATTAAAGACACTTACAACAATCTGGGGCATTGCCAAGCTGCAGGACAGAGGGATCACAGCATTCAGTCCCCCTGCAACCCCTATTTTTACACTGCTGTTTTGCCAACTCTACTTAGGCTCAGATTATCTTTTAATTAGAAGTTTCTTGATTGACTTACATTTTTCATAACATTGTAACACTACATTAACGGTATTTACTAAGAACCGTTATCCAGCTACATCTCCAGTATACATATGCAATTGTACACTACTAGACCCAGACTAGGAGACATATCCCAGGGACACAGGCCCTGCTTACATTTGGAGTAGTCTAAATATATTAATCATATATTAATCATTATCACATATGGTGCATCACAATAAAAAGCAGGGCGCCAGTGGTTCTTTAAATAAACAGTGCACACATTTATTGAACAGTAAAACATGAGGCATCAGATGACTTAGTAGTGAGAGAGTTATAGTTCAACACTTGGGAAGCAACAACGGTACACATATATAGTCTCCTCCAACATCTCGCACCGTGTGCATGTGACACACTAGAGGCATCTCAGGATGGCCCCACTGCCGGGGGGAATTCTCAGAGGCCTTCCTTCTTCGATTCGGCTCTCCCCTTATCCCTAAGCCTATGCTATCAACCTATCCTATATTCTGTGAAAGTGCACACCTTCTCTCATCCAGGTGCACCAGGATTGTTTATGTGGGTGGGGATAGTGGGGAATACATACCATGGCGAAAATCACTAGTTGATGGTTTCTTGAAATAGAAAATGCAGGGCAAAGGCAACATTTGTTTTGAATATCAACATGTAAACCACAGAAACCAAGCTAAGTAAGGAACAGCCATGTCTCTTCAACATAACAATATCTATTTAGAAATGTTGAAAGTAGAACCACAAAAGCCAAAGTGATATATTTTCAGAAAATGCTCACATTCAGATATTTAAGATTGCCATCCTTCTTGCGGTGGGTGAAATTCCTCATGGAATTCTAAGATTTTAGATGGTTGTCTAAAATAGTGATCCAACTACCATTTCTCTGAAATGCCAAAATGTTTTATTTTGTATTTGTGGTTCTACTTTTGACAGGTCAGTTGATATTTTCATGATTAAAAGGTTATTTTGCTTAAAAAAACCTACAAGGTGAGCCCCCAAAGAGAGAACACATGGATAGATTCAGCTGAATTCTCTACACTAAGCACCCACCTTGTTGATTTTTTTAGCCCAAAATCTTTCAAATACACTCCATAGAATAACTTTCTGAAAATACACAATTTCAGCTGTCTAGGCATGCCATTCTTCTTCTTGTTGAAACAGATTTCAGTACTGTTTTGAAGACTGGTAGCAGGGCCGGTTCTAGCACTGGATGATGTGGTCGACTGCCCAGGGCGCAATCTATTTGAGGGGCACTGTTGCCCACATCGCCCACTGCAAACTTATGTCCTCCAGCGTTCCTTCGACGCTCCTCCTCTGAGCGCTGCTCCAAAATGAGGTCGCATTCCACTTACCTCCACTGGTGGAGGTGAGTTGGGGACGCCGGGCAGGTGTGCACCCGGGGGGGGGGTGTGCAAGTTGGGGGGAGGGGTGCGGAGGGCCAGTTCAGCCAGGGCACCCATAGGGCCAGAACCGCCCCTGACTGGTGGTGTCGGTAGTTCAGGTAGTAAGTAATAATCTTTAGTTCTCCAAACTTGCAAACGTTTTATCATCAAACAAGATGACATCTTCAGTGCGTGGTAGTAATGCAGGTATGCATATAAAGCCTTAACTGTTTAAAGAAATAAATTATGCCTGAATACAATATATACACCAGTGTGGTTTGCTCCATTTATATCTTTCTAAGTAAATTAAGAAAGAAATGGATGCTAGGCTCAGCAGACTAAACAAATCTTTTGTATTGTTACATTGCATTAATTGCAAACTTTCTGGTTATGTAACATTATAATATATAGTTATAGAAAGTATATCCATCAATTTAATTAATTTTAAGCAACTGTTTTTTAAACTTGATCTCTGTGAAAGTGAAAATGGGTGTGGCTTTATAAGTTACATATTTCATGCATATATTTTTTACTCCAAAAATATTGGGGGTTATTGACTATCGTCCGAATTGTTGCGTAAAGGTGTGAATTCGCCAACTAAAGATGGTTGCAATAGATGGCTACTGACGTAGTTGCAACTTCATTATAGGAATTTTGTCATGGTCGCGACTTTAAAATTGTTGCGGTTGTGGATTTGCTATGGAAATCCGCCGTTTGAAACTTTGACAGTCTAATTCTCACTTTAGTCAATAGCCCCCATAGTGTTGGACAAGTGACTGAAAAGCTTTTGTATTTATGCTATACATAATTAATAATTAATTCACACTACTAGTATAGCAAAATACAATGTGAACTAGATGAGATCTTCGCCAAAAGACCAGATTGTCTAGCTAGATAGATTCAGATCACGATGGTTAATCTGAAAATGAGAGTATCGTAGTGAAATATGCTGCTTGTATATAAAGGGGTGTTCTGCAATATGAAACATTGAGATGTGCTACAAAAGGGAATCATGTATGAAGCAGAACTAGTGCAAAGTAGTATGTTCCCTGAATCAAGGCACTTCCTCCATTAGAAAAAATAATATGAACAGTTTTATATTTAATAAATGGGCATTACATAACCAAATATAATAGTGACAAAATATTTCCAGTTTATTATCTCTGTGTCTAATTTCATTTATGAATATTGCAAGCCAATCAACAAACATACTAAGGAAATTTCCTTAATAGTGAACTATATGCATGTATTAACAAGAGGGAGTAATGCACACTCACCTTAAATCCGAATAACATGGTGCAAACCCTCACATGAGCAAGGTCACAGCTCATAAAGAGATGCAGATATAAAAAATGAAATTAAGGGCTGCACACACCATGAATTTGTATTTAACCAAACTTTTTACTGACTCATATCAAGCAGTATGTGACAACAATGTTTCGGGGGCAAAAACCTGACGAAGGGAGGCTGAAACGTTCTTGTCACATACTGCTTAATATGAATCAGTAAAAAGTTTGGTTGAATACCAGTTTAATTCATTTTTTTGTATCTGAACTATATGCTTCTTACATCCAGGAGTAATTTTTTGAAGTGGGGGGTACTCACCGGTGTTTTAAGTTCCAGAGCTGTCCCTGTTCTGTGTATCTTGCCAATGTCTTCTGATGTTAACTGGCGCCGCAATCCTCTTTAGATCAGTATTTGGATATGGCGCTTTATCTAGTTGGTAAAACTGTCAGGAGGTGAGGAGGGTCACAGTGCCGGTCAAGACAAGAAGATGTCAGCAAAGTGCAGGAGGCATCGCTGAAGTTTAAATCACAAGTTGGTGAGTATCCCCCCTACCCCTTGAGAATCACCCCTGGGTGTAGCAAGCATATAGTTCTCTTTTAATATATGTTCACAATAGGCAGCACTGGAGTTTAACTCACCCATCAGTAGGTATCCTCCCCTTTGCAAATCACCAGGAAAATGAGCTTCTTATCATCTGATAGCAGAAGACATAAACCCTGGAGATGACTGGTATCTCCCTAATGGAATGGAGTAACACAATCCGACATCTTTGTTATTATGAAATTGCTTTGTGAAATGCTTTATGTAGACTTTCCAAAGTTAGTATATAAACACCAATTTAAATAGTCTTGGAGGCTTTTTTTTTACCTCCATAAACCTTCTTTAATCTCTTGATGTAGCTTATGTACATAGTTGGTAGTTCTGTACTGCTGCAATCTACGAAGGGGATCAGTCTCTGACTAAAGTTGTACTGCTAGTTATAAAATGATCATCCTTTGTTAAAAAGCAATCAAATTTTAATGTAGCATCTCCCATGAATAACAGATCACTGCTTTCTATCAGCAATAATATTCCTCAAAGCATCGTTGTAGAAGATATGGTGGTACATGCTTTTTAATCTAGTTACTTCTTCTGTTAAACTGAAATGGGTAATTGCATTAATGTAGTTGAAATATTATAGGAGACAGAGGTTATACAATTACCACTGCTGAGTTGAGTCTAAAATGTGCCCAGCCTGAGTAATAAAGTTATAAAATGTTATGTAAGACAACAAGGTCTCACATTAATGTTTAATTGACCAATTTAAGTGGACTTTTAAGTGAAAGTTCATTAAAAGAATTTGAATGTAATAAAATTGCCTTTCATGTTTCATTCTTGGTTTAATCTTCTGGTTTCTTTCTTGTAATTTCAGCCTGTACTGGGGCAATTTATTTTTTCCTTGCTTATTTCTGCAATAGTAGATTTCAACTTGGCCTATTCATCAAAAGAGTGTATTTGCCCCAGAAAGTGTAGCAAAGCCAATGTATTATTTCGTGTATTTTAGCTGTGATGGAGGAGTAAATTGTCACATAGTACTTGATCATATAGTCAGGTGACTTGCACTGGCATATTTTAGTGAATGAATCAAGAATAAGAGTATTGTAGTGACATGTCATCTGTACAAGGATCTGTTTAAAGGAGACAATATATAATAATACATATATTAATCGAAATATAGGCAATGTCACCATTTTGTCATATTTTGGTCGCCAGTATTGTCGCTGGAAAATAGTCAGATAAATTACAACAATTATTTTTTACTTTCATTTCAGTGGCAGACAATTTCTAGCTTAATTCCGCGCTTTAATTTGCCAACGTCATATCTGTGCATTCACGCCTGTACACCTCTGGCGAGCAGTTACTCTAACACAAGACGAATACCCAAGGCTTTGTCACATTCACTGCTAACAGACATAAATTGCTGCATAGTAGAACTATCCAAGCTTATTTCTCCTAGGGGTGATTCTTAAGGGGAGGAGGGAATACTTACCGATCTCTCTTTCATCCTCCAGTGCTGCTCTGACTAGCTTGCCAATGTATTCTGTTCTTGATGAGCTCTATGATACTGTTCCTGTGTGTTTTGGTGAATTGAACAAACACAGTAACAGTTTAACATAAGAAAACTACTACTGCACTTTCTCTATTCATTGTCAAATGGCACCTGATGCTGTTTGTTTCATCGCTAAGTAAAACCATAGTGAATAAACCTTTACTGAATAAGGAGAATGGAATGTATGACTGTTGGAGCATATCGATGCAAAAGGATACAAATTTGCGATTTGATGAATAACTCATTTAGTCCATATAGACTGTTAATTATACCTGGAAATTGAATGAGTTCTGATTACTTGATAAAGGGCCCAATTCTAGCTCAAGCCATGTTGTGAAATGAATGACATTGCGTTCAGCTTTTGCTCCAGTGCCTCTAGTGTTTTGTATAAACATGTTGCATGTTGACAGTGAGGCAAGGAAGTGTTGGCCACCTACAAGGAAGATCTTTGCACAGAAATTCCATATACCTTGCTGTGTATCATGGCCAGCAAATAATCCCACATGTAAATAATATATATATAATATATATAAATAATATAATAAAGGATATTGCTAAACTCAGAAAGTGGGATAAAGGAAATAGTGTGGGCGTTTGGACAGGAAGACAAGGGGACCCGGACCAAAGTTTGCATTGGGGCCCACTTGCTTTTATGCTACTGAACTTACTAAATAATCCTCAAAGTTCCACTCTGAGATCAGTGGCAGGGGGTACCACTTTTCCATATGATTTTGGGTTTTAATGAACCATCTTTCACCTTAACAAAAAATAAGTCAGCACCTGCAGAGAAGGATTATTTCAGATAAATTGCTGCTTCACTTTTACTCTAGACCAAGAGGTGGAGAGGTACCTGGAAGCAGATCAATAGCATAGTACAAATGGTTTATTCATAAGAAGGGTCTTAGCCTGCGGCTTACAAAAACACATCAGAGAAGACAGCAAGCCTTTGCAAAAGTTGATGCACTGTCTTGGAAATCACAGGAAAGATTAATGGTTTAGAAATACACTGTAGACAACATAAGAGATGTTCCAACTGCATTTGGAGAGTTCACTGTGCCAATCAATCACTGGAGACTGTATCTGCAACCCAGGCATACTCAGAAGAAAATACATGTAGAAATTAAGATACAGGAAGTAGAGATATCCTCACAAGACAAATCAACCTAGAAGGGTTCAATTTTTGTACTGAATATGTTGTAGCAAAACAGATGAACCGTTAATGGTAGTGATTTGCAGGAGGGCCAAAAAATTAACCACAGCAATTTGGTCAAGGAGTTGCCCCGAAAGTTTGAATATACATTGAAAGCTCCTCATAATAAACTCTCTATTGACTGGAAAAAATATGGTGGATGAATGATCTATTAAGGTGCCCCGCATTTGAAATCCACTGCAACAACTCAGGTACTGCACTTCTCAGAGATCAGATCAATTTCTGTCCTCTCCTCATACGATAATCTTGCAGCCATATCGCTATCTGTAAAAAAAAAAATACATTTTAGAATAATTTTGAATTCCCTCACCAAATTCAGATACATGTCACATGCACCCCTTTCCATTTGGAAATATAGACTTGGTTCCAAAATGGTGGCTTTCAAAATGACCACTGTGTTGGCACCACCCTTCACAGATTTGTCCCCTTCCCCTTAGCAACATGCCACGCAAAGGGGGTTATTGATAAAAGTGAGAATGCGAATGTCAAAGGGAATTCTCATCACTTTGGGTTGGTGCGCCCTGATTCTCTACTCCATATTGACTAAACAGTATTCTCGTAGCAGATTCATGACTGCATCAGTAGCCATCAATTGTGTAGTATGCGACTTTCGTTAGCTGGTGAATTTGCCACATCACAGAGTTTGCTGAATACCCAATTACTGTATGGGGAAGTGGCAAATTCACACCTTAATGCGACAATTCAACTGTTGTCAATAACCCCCAAAGGATGGTGTTCCCAACCACTATTTTCTATTTATTTAGGTGTCCCCATACTTTTGGATTACCCTGTATATAGAATAGAGAATATTAGATTATATTAATCATAATACAGATACCCTAGATGTGTAGTCATTCATGTAATTACTAAGACTAAATAAAAAAAATAACAAATCTAACGTTTCATGTCATGTAATAACACTTGTTTGCTTATAATATCTGTAATATCTGTATATCAAGTTGTGTGGTAGAGGTCATGCACATAATTCCCTTATTTCTTTATTCTGATATTTCAAATTCAGACAAATAAAACATATGTACATTTATGCAATAATGTTTTTTGTATTGTATTATCTTTGCAGCAATACATTTGCTTTATAGTAACATAATATTTCTCCAAATACTGATTTCTCTGTAAATGAACAGTAGGACAGCATTGGTTTCTAATCCATGGGGAGTTTGTGTAGAGGTTCTGGTAGGTGTAGATCAGCTGCATGGGAAATGTAAAGTTGGGGGAGTTCTGGTAGGTGTAGATCATCAGCATGGGAAATGTAAAGTTGGGGGAGTTCTGGTAGGTGTAGATCAGCAGCATGGGAAA
>WMED01013362.1:2443-14447 GCA_019650415.1 Pipa parva | reverse complement strand
TGCCCCCACACCCCCACCACCTCGCACAACCTTTCCCCATCCCACACTTTGCAGCCCCCTCCTACTTACTCCATACCCTCTGAAGGAGGGAGGCACTATCTTGGTGCTCACCCTCCTCCTTTTTTCTGTCCCTACCTACCTCCTGGCTCAGCTCCATCTGCTCTAGCACTTAGCGCTACAGAGTTCCTCTCCCGAGCATTGCATTCAACTTCCTACCAATCACAGAAAGTTAAAAACATTGCTGGGGGGGAGAGAAAAACAGTGTATCACTAAGCGCTAGATCAGATGGGACCCGGGACAGAGAATAGGAGGGGGCGAGCACCAAGATAGTGGAGCTAGGCTGCTCCCTACCCTGACCCTGCCTACCTCTCAGCCCGACCCTGGTAATTATGGAAAAAATAACTAACTTTTATCAGTAAATGGTTGCATCATAACTTTGCCATTATTATTATTGTTATAAATACCAATTATATTTATCCCAATCTGGCTTCCTGGTTATAATTACCCAATTATAACCAGGAAGCCAGATTTGGTATGGTTCCAGTAAAAGAGAGGGGTGAAGTAGAGTAAAAGTTCCTAAGACACCCCTAGGTGGTGAAAATTTGGAAACGGCTATTTTTGAGCCACTAATGATTGTAAACCTACCTCAACACCCAAGCTAATAATATACTTTAATTGTTTAATAAATTTATGTACAGAGTAGCCAAATTTTTTTATGCAGTAATCTTAGTATAAACTGTTAGGTAGCAGGGATGCCCATTGAATGTTTAGAATATGTTACATTTTCTATAATGTCACAATAGACACTCTGGGCGAAATTTACTAAGGGCGAAATTTACTAAGGGCGAAATACGTGCGGTATTCCGATTGATTTGCGATCGCAAATTGAGCGCAATTGCGATCGTGCCATCGCAAATCGATCGGAATACCGCACGTGCGGTCAGAAATTTACTTCGGGCGGACTAAATCCGCCCTTAGTAAATTTCGCCCTCTATGTAATGGGCCTTGTAAGAAACCTAACAAATTATTGAAAAAACATCTTTATTGAAATTCTAAGGATTAAATGTTAAGATTTTCACATTTTTAGCACCATATCTAGCTTCAGAGTTTCTCATTTCAGAATCACTCTTCACATTTATCCTTGTACTCTGAAATAACCACTTACAATAAGGGCACTCTGCTTAGCGATGATACTTAAGACAATCATTGCTTTGGTTCTGTTTTTACAAAAGAAAGTAGCAGCATTTCATTAAACTGAAAATATTTCCTGAAAACTAAGGTTACCAGATCAGCTGTAAAAATGGGGACAGTTATTAAAAAATGCATTTAGCGCTGCTCCACTGATTTTATTTAATTTCACCTGAAATCTGCTAATGGTATATCTTATAAGTGTCACTGACCTTGCAAATAAGCTGTTAACCTTATTGTATGCGGAAGACAACTTTACATAATAGTGCATAAAATAGAAAGTCAAATCAATGCAATCAGAATACAAGCTTCTAAGATAAGGTATATATTTTGAAAAATGACTTGACATTAAATTGTGGAAATTGCACCTTTTTAAGTAATCTATGCAGTGAAATATTTACTAATCTATGCCAGTCATGATTAAGGCTGCATAAATGGCTCCAAATACAATTGACATGCAGTAAATGATATTTGAGACAAGTGTTCATTGAAGTTCTCCTCTGTACAACATCAAATGAATTATGTTTACCTTTTATCACTTGCCCAAAGTAAATACATTTCCAAAGGTTGGTATTGAGGTGATTGTTAAAGTAAGTTATTAATCAGGTAAAAAAGGTCTTGTTCACATAACATATTCAATCACTAACAATTCATGTCCATTCAGAGCAAGGATCTGTCATTTAACTATTTTGTTATTATTTTTTACTCCTATGACTTCACTGGTTTAACAGTGAATAATTCTTTAGAGCCTGGAAATGCCATATGTAAGTCAGAGGGCAGGATCAGGACTATAGAATGGTACTGATGATTTGAAAATGTCTCTAAAGCTAAGGAGCTTTTTGTTACCAAACACAAAATGGGAATCTGATTGTAAATGATGGGGTCTGCGCGTCCCATTAATCACACAATGATGTACAACACAAAACAAATCAATGGCTTATTCATATTTTGGAAACGACATGCTTTGATGGGCTATGGTGGATATGTTAATATTTGAAGTCGTACTAATTTTAAATGATGTTTTCTTTGTATAAATTCTAATTGACTTCTCTTTTCTCTTTTTTTAGCACCACCAAAGCTAACAAGAACCCCTGTTGATCAGATTGGGGTATCAGGGGGAGTTGCCTCCTTTATCTGTCAAGCTACTGGAGACCCAAGACCTAAAATCGTATGGAATAAAAAGGGCAAGAAAGTCAGCAATCAGAGATTTGAGGTATTAGGTCCATTGTTCTGTTCCTCCGTCAAAGATTACACATGCATGGTTTTTGGAGACTTTTGTCATTTGTGAGATTATCAGAGGCCTGAACACTTTTTTAGTCTTCAAACATTTTAAGGAAATATATATAAGACCATACAGTTCATCAATTGTTCTACATTGTATTAAAATCATCAGAATTTCAAATCATAGATTGTTGATCTTAATTTTAAGATTGCCTCATTTATATAGTATACTGAATACCAAAAATGTGTTCATGATCCACATTAGCCTTGTTTTAGAGAGATCTGTGGAGTGTGCCAAATTATTTTAGCATCAAAAGGACATTATTGAATTTGTATTGCTGTTTTCAATTTATATTATAATCTGACACACCATCAGACCATTTCCCTGCATGGAGAAGTTATGCTTCGTGTTGAATGAATTGTTTCCTTATCCTTTGCATTCATATAAAAAAATCACCGTTATCAAATAAGTGCTTGTTTGTGTATGAAACCCTTATGCTAACTTTCAAAAAGGCGTGGCATAATTTAAGCAATGGTTGTAACCTTTATGCATTGAGGGGGGAAAGAGACACTTGGATACCAGGGCAACCTCCTAACTGCTATACTCTATAGGTGTTTTAGACAGAAGACTATGGAGTCTATTAACACACGTATGTGCAAGTGCTAACTGGACCTGGAAATCATGACTTCCAATCAGGAACATTATTAAATTATTACAACTAAAATAAACTGATCAAATCTAATCACTTATTGTTTGCTATGGGTTGCAACATCAATACAAGCTTACACCTATGTTTGTAACTGTTTTTTTGTTGTTGTTTTTTTTGTTTGATGCTAACAATTTATAGAAATGTGTTTTGCTTGCTCATTCTCCTTTTATTTTTCTTGACATTTTACATTGGGCTGCACCATGCCAATATGGTAGACTTTAGTTATATAAATAATGATGTGGCATAATGCAGTGCTAGATTTCAACAAAGTTTGAAACTCAAAAACAAAATTCCCAGCTTTTCCTTAATGGAGAGGTTGTTTACCACCATCAGTAAATTGCCAGGTAATATGTCACATGGTCAAGTGACCCAAGGTAGCTGCATACCAGGTCACCATCCTGGCATGACCCAGCAGACAATCAGCCCTGGAATAAGGGAACTCTGCAAATATATGCAAGAAATGCACACCCCCTTAACATAATAAAGTACTTTGGTGCTTTCTCCTCTGGATACTTGGTAGTATCACTCGCATAACATCCAAAAGCAAGAAGATGCACACACGATTTTACCTGACAAAGGGAGGCTGCCGCCCCCCCCCCCCCCAACTGTTGTTTTACTGATATCCACTGTATTTACTGGTGTAGTAAAGTATGGTTATATACTACTAAATTTGTGCGTGCATCTTCCTGATTTTGTCTTTGGATGTTATGCATGTAAGGGTTTGGCCTGGACTTCTTTATTTGGCTTCCATATTAATAGCTCGGGTGGATACACAGAGATTTTAAACTTTCCATTACATGGGAAAGTTTCTGTAATGCTTGCTCTTAGAGAGATAAAAGATGTGTTACTGGTACTGATTACTGTTGGGTGAGGGAGGGATACACTGATTTCTACATAAATACAGATGTGATGTCATAAACTATGCCCTGAAATTTAGCTCTATGTCCAAGGGAAATTAAATGAATGAGAATAACTAGCGATGAGCTTGGTATATTTCCCTTATAATAGTTGGTGAGACTTCAAATTTAAGCAATAAATGAGTAAAAGTGCACCTGTCACCTCAAAACTAATATTAATTTAGGTTGTACTAATGAAATAAACAGTTTTATAAATATATATGTATTTTAAAAAATGTACCTTTATACAGTGTTTCTCTCTGTTATCTTCCCTGTCAGCCTAACTTTCCTTTCTGGAGTCATGTTGGGAGTGGCTAAAAGGATGACTGACATTATAGCTCCTCCAATCAGATCCCTTAAATCACGATCTGGCAGGGATCTGATTGGAGGAGCTATAATGTCAATCATCATTTAGCCTCACCCAACCCGACTCAGGAAAGAAAATGCAGGCTGACAGGGAAAATGACAGAGAGAAATGCTGTATATAGATACATTTTTTTAAATGTATAAATATTTATGTTTATTTCATTAGTAGAACTTAAATTAGTATTAGAGTTTTGAGGTGACAGGTGCACTTTAAAGAAAGCAGAATAAAGGATGTGTTTTTAGGGTGGTCCAGACTGTGATTGTAAAGATGTTATTAAACTGCATCTCCCTTCATTTTCAGCTGGTGTTGGAGTCTTAGCTGAGCAACATGGAGACATGGATGTTAGGCAACCTTCCTTTAATAAAATACTACATCCAGTAGAAAATGAATATAGTGTAATAAGTTGTAATCAGTTGCCCCTGCAGGCTCTGCTTAGTCCTTGAAGAATGTGTTTATTTTATTTAAATAATGTATTACAAGGCCAGATAGCTCATAGGAGTTTGTGTTGAAATTGTTAGCCCAGTACTTCTGGGTTAAAGCTGCCTCAATATATAGATAATACACCTAGCTACAGCTCAAATAGTTTATTATCATTTTATATTGAAACAAACAGAATGGAACTGAATGAAACAATACCAGGCAAAATGTTATACTGTATAATGTGACTGGAAAAAAAGGATACCCTGGAGGATATAATATTATTTACTTTGTGTGATCCAGTAACTGGGAAATAAAGAAGAAAACTTAGTTATGGAAATCATATTCAGGGAAGCCTTGTTTATACAACACAGCAATGCAATTTTTTTAAAAAGACTTCAGTGTGAAGGCAGTCACAGCTTTAGCACATATTATATACTTATTCAGTAAAAACAGAGCCATATTGTGCCAGGGATTCTGCCTGATTCTTTCTAGGCTAAACATATATATTTTTTAAATAACAATTTATGCAGTGTAATAAGGAACAGATGCAATAGGACATGACAACATTTAATATGCGTGTATTAGTATAGCAGTGTGTTCTGTTACATTCCCTTTCAAGGCCACATAGGTCTTAGCTGTCTGAAACATTAATGCAACTGAATACATCACAGATATTATTGGGATTTTTTTCATAGCATCATAACCTACTTACAAAAACCATCTAACATGCTAAATGCATTTCTGTAAAATAGGGCCGAAAATATATTTATTGGAAGAATCAAAGTGCTTCGCGCAGAGTGTTATCTGACAGCATTTAGTCTGTTATATGTACTGTATATTTCACTTTTTGTGACCTACTGAGGAATTTATCAACAGGGGCAATCGTTTACAGAGGTCTAGTAAACCATAGGAATCTGTCATCAGTTAACATTACTGGTATAAGGAAACTACAATAATAAAGAATAACTCCTGTTTTTTTTTTACTGTAGGTTACTAAATCTCTGTCAAGTTCGCCCGTGTTTATGAATTTTCCTGATAGCTTTTATGTGCTTTTCACACATGTTTAAATTTTGCACATCAAGAAATACAGCAATGCTCATCAATCTGTGAGATAAGCCTTACTTGTGATGAGCACTCCCAAATACATTTTGAGGGTGAAATTTATTAAACTGAGGAAATCTCGCATTGTTCTCACGTGATTTTTTTTTTTTTTGAGTTTTCGAGATTGATTTTTTATCTCGAATTTTTTTTCAGTGGAAAGGTAGCCATACTTTACATTAGTAGCATGGTTACCTTTCCATTGAAAAAAATTCAAAAAGTCCAGAACGAAAAACTCAATCTCGAAAACTTGTGAGAACAATGCAAGATTTTGCCAGGTAAACTCGGAATGACCGAGAGTGGTCTTTCCAAATTTAATTCATTTCGCCCTTGTCTATAGAGTATGGGGTCTTTTTCAGCTATTCCCTTTATTTGTCAAGTGTTTCTGTGACTCATGTATTTAGGCTTAATAAATTCCAAGACAGACATGCATATCTTTGACATATGCAAGTATACTTTTATTTATAAAGCACCAACAAATTTACGCAGCGCTGTAAAATCCAGCAACAAATATATGAGACAGACATGGGAAAAGTGCATTACATATTACAAGTGAGTAACTTACAAGCATAAAATCACTTTAAGTGTCAGGTTGTGATTGACACAAGAGGATGGAGGTCCTTGCCCTGTAGAGCTTACAATCAAGTTGCCAATGACACTGCAGTGTTAAGTGCCTGCATAGAGCCTAAAGTGTTTGGGGATTCTAAGCAAGGCTTATGAAAGTAAAAACTTTTGTAGGCGTTGAGTATCTTGTGTTTTATTGGGGCTAAAGTATAGAATGCAATGAATATTAGTTGCATGTCTCTCCTGCACTTGTTTGTGAACACTATTTACTATAAGGTTTGTGAAGCTTGTGAAATATGATGATCAATTGTTCTTGCTGTAGAACTGGGAGTAGCGGGTTGTTTGCTAGATGTGTTTTATGATGTGGTGACAGTGGGTGAGGCCTGAGTGTCAGCCATGATGAGAGTTTTATGCTCTAGTCAAAGAAGTCAGAGAACCTGTAACTTTTCATGTTATTTGCAGTCAGTGAAATCTATAGTATATTTAAATTAATAAAATAAAATTGCTGCAAATTTTAGATTTCTAACTTGCTTTTAGTTTTGATAAAATAACTATTATCCCTAAGACAAGTAAGTGATGGGAGCTCTTAGGTAGGGAATGAGCCCCTATTAATTTTATTTAATTTAGGGCCCTCCTACCTCATCACAGTAAGGGGTTTGGGGGATAAGAGAGGGGGTCAATGGCTGAACTATCAAGGGTATAGTCTCTCCCCTAAAGGGGTGGTGCATAGGATCAGTCTTAACACCCTTTACTTCACACTCCCCCAACTCCACAGGGCAACACAATAAAGACCTGGGCCAAAAGCACTAGTGTGCAATTATCTGAGAGAGGGAATGGGCATGTCTAATACAACAAGATCATTGTAAAGTATCATGTGTTAATATCTGAAAATGCAATTTTTTGGGAGATAACAACTCTTACTATATAACTCATGTAATAACATCTCACAAATCAATAACACCCTTACTTCAATAAAAAATAAATGATTATTTTCTCAGTTCGTTACTGAGAGGAATCACACACAAATTAAAATGATTCATTTGAATGATTTAATTTTTGTGATTTTTTTTTAAGATATCTCAAATTTTTATGATAAAATATGAGAAATGTTTTCACCTTTTAGAGAATAGGAGAATAGACGTCTATGTTCCCTATTGCATATTAGAATTAATAATTAACTTATTGTATCTTGATGAAACTAAAATGCAATATTTCTCCCATATGGGGCTCATTTGTAGATTGTGTCTACAAAGAGAACCTTTTTAAAAGAGATGGGTCCTAGATTTCACGTAAACTCCATCCTTCGCAACCCATCAGGTTTATTACTTTTAGATTTTAAACATATTGCCTTTGCAATATTATCATTTATTTATGTGTTTGCTTTAAAATACATTTAAGTTTGTTTAATTACATTAAGTATTCTGTACATAAATATATTTTAATATACACATCTGGACATCTTACCAATAAATTAAGAAAAACAACTATGAAATGTAAAGAAAAATATTTGACATCTCAATGTGAAACGATTTTTCTAAAGCAATTTTTTATTTTATGAGGTCAGGTTCAGACACAGTCATGGGTCATCTAGAAGATTCTAGTACTGTCTAATGCTATTACTGCAATTTATTAGAAAAGGTTCAGAAAGCCATAGGGCACATAACAGCAACAGTGGGTCAACCACAGCTGTCTAAAGTAACGTAATTAATTAGTAGAGCTACAGACACCCAAGGGAACTGTAAAAAGCAAAAGGGGTTAAAAAGAGTAGAGACAATCAAAATTAATGAATCAGCAGTTAAAAAATATGTCCCGTCATTTACTTACAGATACAGATAATAGTCACAGAATCATTTCAGTTGATGCTATACTGTATATATGTCTATATACAGAGAGAGAGAGAATATATATATATATATATATATATATATGCCAATCAGCAATATAAGATTATATGGAAATATTTGGAAACGATTCAATAGTCGTATGTTTATTAAAATAAAATACAGGTGTGAATCCACATTTATTCACTATTTACTTTCCAGGTATTCAGCTAACTCTGTGATGTGACAAAGGCTAGACTAATGTGACAACTTATGGACTCATGGACTTATGAAGCACTTTACGTGTACTTGCACATTTAATTTACCTATTCATCAAGGATCAGAGTCTGTTGCAGTAGTGAATTTGTAAGGCACATTGCATCACATTCGCCAGTTTTGCTTTGCCAGATTAAAGTAGTGATTTAGGGGACTAATAGAGGGCTCCTACTTTCTGACTGACTATGCCTCACTACGCAAAAGATGGCTGCTGTCACAGTTGTGAATTTGCTATAGGAATCTTCTGTTTAGTGAATAAGGAGTAGAGAATTATAGTGTAATAACTCAAAGTGATGAGAATTCACTTCTGCAGTTGAATTCTCACTTTTTTTTTTAAATTAAGTTCCATCGATGGATTTGGCATACATTGAACTCTGTGAGTTTCAAGATGAAAAGCAGACATTCCATGTAAGAAATATAGTGAAATGTTTTAGAATACCCAATATTTGAAGTCCCAAGCTCATATAGAGATATGGCAGGGATGATTTTGTCAACATATGCTAGTGTACCAACAGCATTTCTCCATAGGGCTGCATGTAGCTGCATCTTACCTTGAATTATTGTAACTCACTTTGTGGGAAAGCTGCAATATTAATCTCATAACTAAGTGTTAATTAACAATGCCAGCAAAGCTACATTTATACTTACCCCTGTGTATTACCATGTATTTATAAGGCAAAAAGTATATTTCTGTACTTTACAGCTTCAAAAATAACCCATAGCATTTAAGAAGAGAAAGTACAAACAACATTCAAATACCCATATATGACCAAATGGCAAAACGACCTATAGATCAATATAACAGACAAGTCTTGGAGTAAGATATGGAACCTAGCTAACAAGTCTTCAATATGCACAGTATCTAAAGAAAGAGCATATAAGATATTATACAGGTGGTATTACACACCAATGAGAATAGCCAAAACACTCAAGAACGATGCACTAGGCTGTAGAGAGGAAGGCACATTCATGCACATTTGCTGGTCCTGTAGAATAGCTCGGAAATAGCAGATACTCTAAAACCAAAGTATTCCAAATACACATCCAACCAAACCCCCAATCTTTTCTTCTGGGTCTACCAATCAGAAAACTGAGATCCAAATCGGAGAACAAATTAGCCACACGCATTTTGACAGTGGCTAGAACACTACTTGCAGCTTCCTGGAAAAAATAGAATTGCCAGACACTAATTAGGAAGGTAGAATGGATCAAAGCAATGGAAATGATCACAGGCCATATTAAACAAAATGCTTATGAGGTGGAACTGTTATGGCTCCAGTGGAATATCTATTTAGAACAACACAGAAATAATCAACATAGAGAACACTAACAAAATAAATAATTGTCAACTGAAATGTTAATAATCCAATATTGTGAAATGTACCCTATGTGCAATAGATATATATTTACAATGTTCAATTAAAGTCTATAACTGTACTACAATTTGAATAACCAATAAAATATTGATAAAAAAAAAGAAAAGAAGAGAAAGTACATATGAGAGAGAGGTCTTCCTTTGACAGCAGTGGGCTGGTGTACTGTAAGAACGAGACCAGATGTGGTATCTAGTAGAGACATGACATTGGATGGTGTGGCAATTTATTGCAGGTAAAAACTAAGAAGCTCTGCTCATTTGGTCACTGGCTAAACCCTTTATAATAAAGAAAAGATGATCCAAAAATGAGAAAGCAAACACTGCTCTTATACAGGGGAAATAAATATTCTTGATCCAGTTATTATTTTGGAAGAGATGGGAGTTTCAAAAATTATATATATATTGCATTTTCAGATCTTGGTTTGTAGGATAAAAGATAAATAAAATTAAATAAAGAAGCTCATACATCAGTTTCACTCATTCAAAGATACAACAGTTTTTTTCTGCAACCTGGTTTTCTTTGCATAGTATCTCTTAAGTACCTTGCATTGTTTTATTATACAGTAAAAGCTCCTATTTCCATTTCCAGTGTGCGACTTACAGGTACCTAACACATCTTTTCCTTTACAGGCTACGGATATTAAACATTCAAATCTGCTGAAATTTTGAACCAACAATACATTTAGGACAAATTTACTCATTCTGCCAAATTACACACCAGTGCAATTTTACATAAGATGTCTTTCTGTATTGTCTTTCTCTAAGTTGAAACAGTGTAAAAATATTCAAATAATCACCTACCGACAAAGAACAATTGCTTTATCTTTGATTTAACATCAGTGAAAAGATTATTACATAGTAATATCCAAACACATATCTTTACATTCATTGAAGCATTGAATTTAGTGACTTCAACATGCATTGTTTTAACTTCTGTAGTTTCCATTAGATGAATTATAGAGGAGATAAGAATAGAAATGCCAAGAGCAATGACAGATTTTGTGGCAAAGAGGAACAATACCTAATATAATACATATGAAATAAAATATGCATGCATTTGTGTAGGGGTGGAGGAAAGAATATATGTTATTTACAGTAAGCAGAAGACAGCCTTTAATAGATAAAAATACCATGTAGAGATAAGAAGGCAGATAATGGAAGGTTTCTATAAATGGGCAATGCTGCTGCACCTGACATTTAGGGGGAGACTTTGGTATTTTTGGCAGTCTTAGACTTAGATTATTGCTCGAGTTTTTTTTAATCCAATTTTAAGATGGAAAAGTAGCCATACTTTACATTAGTAGATTGAATTACATAGATTTCAATTACATTGAAAACTTTCACCAAAAAACTTCAGCAATAATCTCATGGGATCAACTCGATCTCACGGGATAGACCCGAAAATCCAAGATTGGTCTTTTCGACTTTAATAACTTGTACAAATGTGTAATATCAGTCCTAGGCTGTAAGTTTTAACCGTATAAGTTTTTTGGTAAAGTTACCCTTTTTTGCTTCTATTATAATCGACTATAAAGCACCCTTATTATCAGTTAGTTTTTACACAGCACATAACATATTCTTCATAACCGAATGGTCAGTATCAACAACACCTGTGACAGCTTTGCTTTCCTTTCACAGGTAATAGAATTTGATGACGGTTCGGGATCTGTTCTAAGAATACAGCCTTTAAGAACACCAAGAGACGAGGCTATTTATGAATGTGTTGCCTCTAATAGTGTTGGAGAAGTTGCGACTACAACAAGGCTCACAGTTTTACGTGGTAAGGCAAAGAAGACTAAATCCACTTCAAGTCCAGATCAGCAAATTCTTTATTTACTGAACAATAAATTTGGTGCATATCTTCTTGAGTGGATGTTTGATGTCTTTGTGACCTTTTCATATACATCTAAAGGCACCAGTCTAAAGAAATACCAATAAATAAAACAAAAACATTGTGGTATGCAGGTGCTTAATGGGAAGAAAAAGGTCCCTGGTTTCATCCATGTTTTTTAGGCCATAAAAAGAAAAAAAAGAATTCACTTTCATATATATATATATATATATATATA
>WMED01013361.1:553-12671 GCA_019650415.1 Pipa parva | reverse complement strand
AGTCTGTATACTGCGGGGTGAGAATTCAAGTCCATACACTACAGGGAGAGAATTCCAGTCCGTATACTGCGGGGTGAAAATTCAAGTCCGTACACTACAGGGAGAGAATTCCAGTCTGTACACTGCGGGGACAGAATTCCAGACCGTACGCTACGGGGTGAAAATTCCTTGGAGAACATCTGTTTTTCTGTAGAGGATTTCTCACTATGTAATTAAGTATGGCTGACATACCAGTACCATACATGTTTATTATACAGTCTCAGATATACTGTCTTTTCCTGATAAGCCCTTGCACTAAAAACATGCATGTTCTACTTGCAATATGACACCATAGTTAAAGGACCATTAATAGCAGAAAAAGAAATAAAATTCCATTTGGATTCTTGTGGCAGTAATTCCTACGTGGTACTTCCTCCTTTAGTCATCATTTATTTGTGAAGTAAACAAACCCCCATTTAGTCCTGTTTTTATTTTCATGGCTCTTTAGATGATACATATTCATGAAGTGTCCCAGAAAGCACAGTTTTGCTGTAATGAGCAGAGAGGGAATCGTATCCTCCAAAGTGCGTACAGTCAGGTAAAGGTCTAAAGGGTTATTGGCTAAATGAGAATTCAACTGTCAAATTCGCAAACAGTGGATTCACAAATCTGCAACTGTGACAATATTCCCACAGTAAAGTCGTGACTGCAACAGTAGCAGTATGTTGCAACCGTCTTTAGCGGGTGAATTCACACCTTTATGCAACAATTCAGACTTTAGCCAATAACCCCCTAAATCTGCATCCATTTGACACTTCCCCTATTCCATATATTCATCAAACTCTGCAATGAAGCAAATTCATGACCAATTGGCACCTTATGTCAGCCACATATTTACGCATCTCTTTAATGCAAATGCACTGAGTGTGGCGATTCACCAAGGAGTACTGCTCTGAATTTGCCAGTTTCACTTCACTAGATGAAAGTGGTGATGAAAGGGCAATGTCCTTTCTTATCATCAATCCAGTCTATTCATAATATTTTGTCATTAAACTAAGAAAGATACACTTACAGAGCATACTTATGAAAGTGGAAACTTTTTAGATTGGTTATCGAATGTGAAATAGCAATTATATATCGATATCTCATATTTTACCTATTTATAAAACTTTTAAGTGAAATTTAATTGCCCAAAGTTATTTGCCTGCTTTATTCACTATAGGGTTGGTCCTGTCACTCAGCCGCAGCTGAAAAATATTTCCCATCAATAAAGGTTATCAATATTGATAAATAATGGAAGGGGGTCCTAATATAAAACTGATTTCAATCTTTTCCGATATTGATGATTTTTTTTTTTGGGGGGGGGAGGTTATATAAATTAGGGTAATCGAAAAGTTCAGCAATAAAAATAAACTTAAACTACTATGTCAATTTGTTTGGGAATTTGTATTTTTTGGCTATACTCGCCATTTATATGAAAGCATATCCTAATCTGATTTCTAATTATTTTGTTCTTTCATTGACATTCACACTACCACACTAGCACACAGTGTAAGCAGGGCATGTGTAAGTTTGTAATTATGCTTCTTACATAACTATGTTTATTTTGCTCTGCGCTGAGTTCAGCTGGAGGTAACCCAAGAAGATTTTGTCATCAATGAAATTCATTGTTGTATAGGCGTGCCCATATGTAAAAGAAGATCTAGGATTTGCTTAAAGGAGCAAATATCCTTTGAATTTAGGGGGTTATTCTCTAAGGAACGAATTCGACTGTTGTATTCTCAAACAGCGGATTCTCTTAGCAAATCCGCTACAATTTTCCCAATGTAAAGTCACAACAATTTTTCCAAGTTAAGATTGCGATAATTTTCCCAGAATAAAGACATGACTGCGACAATATTCTCATTATAAAGACGCGACTGTGACAGTAGCAGCCTATTGCGACTGCCTTTATCTGGCGAATTCGCACCTATACGCAACAATTCGGACTTTAGTGAATAACTCCTAAGGCTGAAGCCAGACTGGTAGTTTTGTATCAGAGCTAAATTAGGCCCATTATGGTCTATTATGCAAAACAATATAACCTGTTTGGTTTATCCCATAGGAAACAATGGATGCAATTTTTCCAACTCTGCTACAAAACAGACAGAAACGGGCCATATTTACTAAGACCTATTTGCCCAGATTGATTGATTTCACTCCATTTCACTGTATATTTTTATTTCCATGTACTTTTTGATTCCTTTGATTTACAAAGGATGGATAAAAATGTTTCCCCATGGAAATAAATCATTAACAGGGGACACTTTGCAATGCTTTTCTATGAGGGTTCCTTCCATTACAGATTCATGTCTCTTTACAATGGGGAAATATGGACTTAGGCTAAATGACAGGACCATCTCCATAGGGAATAATGGGATTACTCCAGCCTGAGGGTGGAGAATTCAGGGGAATAAAATGGTTTTTGAACAGTTTAGTAAATAGAAGAAAACGGTGATATCATTAAATATAGTTTGCGTCCAGGGCTGGTTCTACCGATGGGTGATGTGGGCAACGGCCCAGGGCACAATCTATTTGAGGGGCGCTGTCGCCCACATCGCCCATCGCTAAACTTGACCTCCCTCACCCCTGCCTCGTGCTCCCCACTCACCTCCAACAGCAGTTCCAGCAACGCGCCTCTTCTGATGAGGTAAGTTGAATGCGACGGCACTCCTTGGCTGCTTTGGGTCTTGTCGGCTGTATTCAGCAGCTGCTGGCAAAACCCGAACATCTAAGGATCGCCGTTGCATTCCACCTACCTCATCAGAGGAGGTGCATCACTGGAACTGTTGTTGGAGGTGAGTGGGGGCGCGGGGCAAGGTTGGGGGGTGCCGCGGGGCAGGGGGGGGGTGCAGAAGGGGGGGATTCGGCCAAGGGCGTTGATAGGGCCAGGACCGCCCCTGTTTGTGTCTCCTAAATTTACTAGTCAAAAAGCCTGCTCTGCTTTAGTAAATGTGCCCCCAGTGTGTCCCTGGATAACACCAAAATAAATTACTGATGCCCTTTGGATTAGAATGATATACATTGAAAAACAGCACTTGTCACATTTTATCTTTGAATTTATGAATGTTATTGCTTCTTGTCTGGTTTAAAGTGCTGTATTTAAACAGAGGTTGGTAGAAACGCGTTACTTTTACTCCGTTACATTTACTCAAGTAGTTTTTTGGAAAAATTTTACTCCTGGGAGTAGTTTAAATTGACTTTTACTTTTACTTGAGTAAATCTGTGATGTGAATAACGCTACTTTTACTCAGTTACATTCTGTGTTACTCCTTTATAATGTGAGTATTTTCACAGTCACGATTTTACACTCACACAGCTGCATAAAACCCCCCTGGATTCTGAGCTAGTGCCAAGGGCAGCAGTCAGAAAACCACAGCTCGCGAGCCACATGCAGCTCTTTTGAGCCTTCAGTGTGGATCTTCCTCTGTTGTACGTGCTGGTGCACAGTTAAGCGCCAGCCGTCAGGAGACGCGGCTCAGGTGAGCCACGCGATATGCAGCAGCGTGGGGGAGGCGCTAAGGAGACAGAATGAGAGAGGAACGCTGTAGTAGCAGCTAAGCAGACAGAGCTGGCCCATATAAAATTAAGGTAGGTGGTGGTTGGAGGGGTCGAGCACCAAGATAGCACCCCCCCTCCTCCTCCCCCCTCCTCCAGAGGAAATGGAATAGAGAGGGGATATGTGGGGCAGTGTTAATTTTAGTCTTGTTTAGTTCCCTGTTATTAATTCTCGAATTTATAGGCTTTTCCCTTTCGTACACATTTAAGGGGGAATTCAGCAAGCAGCGAAGTGAGCTACGATGCGTTCGGTTCACTTCACAAATAGTAGTATGCGCATGCTGATGTCCTGCGCACAGACATCAGCATGCGCATTAAAGGGATTCCCGTCTCGGTGAGAACAAAAGAGTTGCCTCGCCGAGACGGGAATCCCTTTAATGCGCATGCTGATGTCCACGCGCAGGACATCAATCAGCATGCGCATACTACCATTTGCGAAGTGAGCCGAACGCATCATAGCTCACTTCACTGCTTGCTGAATTACCCCCTTAGTCTTGATCTGTAAAACCCCTGCTGCAAATAACCCCTTAAAATTATAGTATTAAGTATTGAAGGGTTAATTCAATTAGTCAATACCAGCATCAAAACGCATATCTTTATATGAGGGGATATGTGGGGTCTGCGCATTGTGGGAGAGGGGATATGGGGGATCTGCGCAGTGTGGGAGAGGGGATGTGTGGTTTGCGTAGTGTGGAAGGGGGATATGTGGGGTCTGCGCAGTGTGGAAGAGGGGATATGTGGGGTCTGCGCATTGTGGGAGAGGGGATATGTGGGGTCTTTGCATTGTTGGATTTTTTGCACCCCCCTGCAAAAAATCCTGTGGGCGCCCATGCACAAACCAATCCCCCACCCTGCCTAGCGCCGGGGTAGGGTGGGGGTGTTGGGGTCCCAGGGTCCCTTTCTTTTTGTTTCTTTAGGCCCCCTTACCCCACAGGGATACAGAGGGGTAAGGGGGAGAGTTCAGGGAAGCTGCTCCTATGGAACCGCTTCCTGCACTTAGCGATCCCCTCACTCAGCCTAGCGCTAAGTGAGGGGTGATGGTATGGGGAGGTGTGGGGGTCCCTGGGACCCCTGCTAGCAGGGGTTAATACTAATTATTTCCATATTGCTAATATTACAGTAGCGCTATGGAAATAATTGTGTTTAAATCATTAACCGCTTGCTTGCCAGTTAATGAGTTTTCAATAGCGCTTGATGGGGGGAGGTGTGGGGGTTCTGTGGACCCCCAGTGTAGGGATTATTTACTGCAGCAATTGCAGCAGGTATTGATATACAGATGTATTTGGTTTCAGTAATTCAATTTTCCATGGTGTCATTTATTGACAGGAGATGGTACTCTGCATTTACTCACTACTTGAGTACATTTTAATCAAAGTACTTTTTTACTTTTACTCAAGTAAATTTTTGGATGAATACTATTTACTCTTACTTGAGTAACATTTGGTTCAAACAACAGTACTTTTACTTGAGTAAAATTTTTGAATACTCTACCCACCTCTGTATTTAAATAACTGCTGCACCATTCCAATACAGATTTGTTTTGTGTGACTGGTCCTTTAAATATTAAAAACCATGGGAGATGAACCATCTATGTACTAGCCCTTGCAAACACAGGGAATAAGACATTGCTGTAACAATTCCATTACACGATTTATCATCAGCTGTGCTGATTAAAATATTCAGTTCACATTTAAAATACATTGAATTTTTAGAGTTTCTAGGAGGCTGGTTTATCTAACATTGAAATGAATAAAACGGAACTGGCTGGGCAGAGACTGACATTCTCAACGTTTCAAGTAGAATTTCTGGCTAATTTCATTTCATTTTAACTAAAAAAAAAGGAATTTATTCTTTCAAAATCAAGGACATTTCTTAGTGATTCCAAACTTTGGCATACTAATGAATGTTACCAAATACTCATTTATGTAAATAAATCAGTGCGGTGCTGAGCTTTGCTTGCTACATGTAACAATTTATATGGTCCCTACCCACACAATTCCAATGTCTCTCCTTTTCCTTCCAGCTCTGTATTTCACTAAATTCCACTGGTTAGTTAGTACTGCCAGACAGGGCCCAGTAAACCACTGCGGAATGCCAATTATGTTATTGTAATTTCCATACACTTACATGAACAGAAGTCTGTGGGTGATTTCTGCAATCCTTCTGTATTTGGTACCAATGAATTCCAAAACACCACATTTCTGGATTCTTCTCATGTATCTTCTCATTAACAAGTAAATTGCTACATAAAAGGTTGAGTTTCTTGTAGGATAGATTGAAATAAAATCAAACTGGGTATCAATTATGAAATACTCATTATTAGCAGTAGGGAAAGTGAAGGTTCATCATCAAAGTTGTGTAAATAACATAATCATCACTGACGCCTGTAGGGATATTGGTTACCCCCTTAATCATCACTGATGCCTGTAGGGATATTGGTTACCCCCTTATTCAGATCCTTGAAAGCATATGTTCAGCCTCTGGTTACACTGTAGCCACAACATTATGATTGTGGTACTGAATTCAAAGGTCACTGAACTGGAAGTTTAAAGAGTTGCCTCATGGAGATGTTGTAACCCACAGCAAACTCAAAAGGTTTACAGCAACCACCTTTCTGGTAGACTTTCAAGCTTCAGTATGTTATCACATCTTTTTCAGAATTCTAGAAGAACCATAGAATGAATTGCTGTAAATTATTTTGTCTGCCAAACAGTAATCCTCCTGGCAAAAAATTTGTTCCTGTTCTAACTAGATTACAAATTACAGATGCTGGTCTCCCTCTAAGTCCTATGAGAATCCAAGGAGATGTTATCCAAAAAGTGAACAGGTTAATGTGTCTTCCAGGAATTATTTCTGAACTTCCAAAAAGGTAGAGGAAACACAGCTCTATTCCTAATCTCTGCAAGGTAAACTGAATCATACTGAGTCTATGTGTCCAAAGTTGATCAGTGATTACCAGGAATTTTGTACATCCATGGATTTACAGGAATGGAGAGAATGTGGAAGAGGAGTAAACTTTTGTAGGGGAAAGCTAAACTTGCCTGGCAATAGAATATGGATTTTACTAAGTTTATAAGAAATAAAAACAATGAAAGTTTGATAGACAGAGATCATGCATATGTTGATAGGCCAAGATTGTAATAATCCTGCTGTAGGCACATTTCATGGTTTCTAGTCCTACTATGTCACTAATATACTCTAGTGCCTACTAGTATTTATTGCTGCAATCTGGAATCTGTGAGTAGTTGGATGTTTTCTAAGAAAAGCTTGTCATTCAAAGGTGGTGATCTTACATTCTTGCTTGGAGCTACTTGAGGTTTCATGCCTTGCTGGTCTTCTAGTGCCTGATCTCAGCCCTGCTTGATTCTGTTTTCCCGCCTTGCACAGGTGATTTGAATAAGTACTTTCATTTACTCCAATCCAGAAGCTGTTTGCCAGCCAATCATCACTAGTCTCTGGGTATATATACTCTGCAGGCTGGCTGTCTCATTGCAGGTCTTGTATCATGAGTCCTGTTGCATTCCTGCTTCTCTGTGTGATTCCTGGTTTACCTGTTGGTATCCTGTTCTCCCTAGAGTGTTTTCTGCTAAGTCTTCCTGGATCCAGTTTTGGTCTCTTTCTCCTTGTGTACCTGGTTTTGGTGATCTTGCTCTGGGAAGTTTCCTCCTACTCCTCTGCTGCCACCTCAGCAATGCCAGTGTATGGCTCCCCCAGGAACTGCGACCTGGGAATCACGTTGCTGCAAAGGCCATATACCCTTGCGGGGGTTAAGGGTGAAGACTGGGGATCCCTTAGATTCTGCACCTTGGGTGGGGCCAGCGCCAAACCCGCTGTGGTGCCCTGCAAACCCCAAATTATCCTTAAAACCACAAACTAGAAGCAGAGTATTGTAAAAGGTCCCTGACAAAAGAACTGTAGCCACATGATTAATTGGTTCATTGCTGAAATATCCCACATGACAGTACTACTTGCCTTAAGCTAGTTTAGCCTCAGAAGAGTAATTCTTGCCACCAGCTCAGAGCAGTGGGCAAGGGCGAAATTTAATAAACTCGAAAGGCTGATTTTGGTCTTTTTGAGTTCATCTCAAGTAGATTTTGGCTGTTTGATTGGTAAAAATCGATCGATATTGCCGAGATCTACTTGGGATAAACTCGAAAAGGCTGAAATTGGCCTTTTTGAGTTTGTTACATTTTTCCCTTAGAGGAGTTTTCTGCTATCTTTCAACGCGAACAGTGGATTTATCACATGAGAAAAACTCTAACTACTAAGATCTGTAAGTCTAAAAGCAGAAGTTATAACCAGACATATCCTGGACCCATTCTGAACTCAACACCTTTTACACAGGAGGCATTTCTCTGTCTAGTGAGATAGAGGAGTTGATGAAACATAAATGGTAGGAAAGCACGAGGACTCTAATTTGAACTTGCAAACCAAAAACAAGCTTAGATTTGACACAAAAAATTTCCAGACATCATTAAAAATGTTACGGAACAGAAAAATGTAAACTGCCTCATTATGATAGGCTAACGTTGCATGCTCATAGAGAAAAAGTTCTGAGGAAATTATGAGTAATTTATGTCACAATGAATGGAAAGGTGCTTGCCAGCAGCCCACATAATCAAGGTAATGGTTCAGCAGAATATAAGGATACTGCAATAGCATAAATCCCCAGAGAGTAGCTTGGTGAAAGACAGAAGGTCTCCTGAACAGAATTCAGATACAGGTGGCAAACATTAATTAGGACACCTGTCTATAATGAAGCCATTTTGTTTTTTACAAAAAATTACATATTCTAGGAAAATGAGTTGATGATTTTTATGTATGTCTAAATAAAGTTTACATTAAGAAATATTCCTAACATACTCTGAATGGTATCCACAAGAACATTCATCTGTTAAATAGGTGCTAGGTCTTTTCACAAAAAGTCACAAAAGGACTGACGTTTGATCATAGGATCGACCTACAACCTAAGGCAGGGCAGTTGGAAAACTGATCTACAGTGAGAAAGTGTTCCCTACAATCAGAGGTTCCCGCTGATTGTCCTATTTCCAAGGATTAGACCTCAAAGCCCAAAGACGTCTGCAATGACAAGTATGTCTTTATAACGCAACCTAAATACAATCTATTCTACTTTGTTGGTAAATAAGACAAATATTCAGAGTGAATTAAGTAATTTATAGAAATATTACTCTGCTGCCATTAAAGTATTCCCCTTAATAAGACATCAATAACTTCATCTCGCTACCCCCATCATAGTTCACTCCCTCAGGACAGAAAGGACCATACCCCAAAATTTTAATAAAGCCTTAAAGAACAAATCAGAAGCATCTAACTACTAAGATTTCAAGCAGACAAAAATGGCCAAAAGTATATAAAACAATTTACCTTTTTCTTGGTCATTCTCACATGAGCATTACACATGGGATGTAATTAAACAGTGTTAGCCAGATTGCGGAGGGAAACAACATTAAATGAATCTTGACTGTTTAAAAGAGTGCCATCAGAAACTCAGTTCCCTCTCAACAAACAAATGATGAAGCTTAATAATGGGTGTAAATGGAAGACCACACTTCTGCATGACAAATGGTCTTCCTTGCCACCATTGATTCTAATGCTTAGGACACATGAGTTAAAAGCACCTTAAAACAACTTGAAGGTATCATGTCTGAGAAGAGAGAAAATCTTTGCCCTAAGAATAGCCAGGGCAATTCATCTTATCAGTGTAGCAAAAATGAAGCTTGTAAGGCCCCTGTTAACAAAATGAACTTTTCAGAGAGACATAAAGGTTATTCTCTCTTATTATATGTTCTTAAACTTTGAACTGGGTCAATAGCTCTCAGTTGTGCACTTTGATCTTCAAAGACTGGAAGGACTGTTTCCTGATATGAATGAAACAAGCTCCCAAATGAATGATATCTTACAAATGACAAAGCTAGTTCTTTTCTTGATTTATCTACTGATCACATTGTCAGAATTGGTCAGCTTGCTTAGATTGTCTTAGATTGTCTGCCGTGTCCAAACTTTCCTTAAAATAATGACAGGTAAACTCCTATAGTCAATAACAGTGGTTAGTCCAAAGCACTAAGACATAAAGCATCTTCCTCTTATTATTACATGTAAATAATTGAGTTTGAATGTTTTCTTGTCCCACAATCCAATGACTGGCATTTGTAGGCTAATGGCCCAGTACAATGTTTTTGCATTTATATCCTTCATCCTACGGGAGAGGAACTTATATCATCCTGTCTTATTCATTACCTGCCATGTTCACAGTAATGTCTCTTTATGATTCTATTGCAAATTAATTCACTATATATACTTTCTTTATATATAGCACATTGCCATATACATATATATATATATATATATATATATATATATATATATATATACACATAAACACAAAAAATATATATATATAATCTATATGTAATGGCAGGTACTTCTGGGACTTGTAAGATTGAAATCCAAAGTACAGTATGGTTAAAAATCTAACATAATAAAAGTGTGGTTACTATATTATTTATACTATATTATTGTATTGTACACTTCTCTAATGTCTGTTTTATAATAGTTTTATTAAATTGTTCTGTGCTTTTATTGTTCTAACTCCTAATTGGTTGCTATTAAATGTAAAGTAGACCCATGAAATATATTATACTGATTCTGTATCTTGGTCAGACACTGTGGGGCCAAGATCTAAAACTCTAGAAATAACAGTCGGGAATCAGGTTGGAAATACAAAATGCAAAGTTAATAAAGTGTATATTTAGCTAGGTCAGCCTCCCATACAAATATTGGTTCAGCACTGGAAGAATTAGATCATGTATTTATGTAACATCACCATCATTTCCCTACATAATCACAAACACAGTGTCCAGTTAAACTACCAGTATGTTTTACAGGAGAACACACTAACTCTAAACGAATGATGCGCAAGGGTGGACTCAAATCCTGGTTCGGTACTCCTTCAAAACAAAATGCATCTTTTTCTTTTGATTAAAAAAACATGGAGAAAATGTCTTGGGAGTATTGATTCCATGAATTAAAGCAGAACTAAACTTTTGTTTAATCCCTTAATAAACTGATCCGCCTGATAGATAAGAATGCCATAAAACTTAAAGCTCTGAGTTCTGACTTATTTTTAAGAAGTTATAATCTTCTGCATCACGTTCCCTAACAGTACAAGGCATCCATTTTGCTATTATAGACACGCCCCCTCCGTCTCTCAGACATTCACACATTATGGTCTATGACACAGGTCTTTAGTGTGTGAGTGTCTGAGAGATGGAGGTGGAGTGTCTAAAACAGCAAAATGGCTGCTTTGTACTGTTAGGGAACAACACTATGCAGGAGCTCCTAACTTCGTAACAGTATGTCATATCTCTGTGCTTCGCGTTTTATTGTGTTATTATTAGACCTTAAATTGTACATGTCACCTCAAAACTCTAATATTAATTTAGGTTATACTAATGAAATAAACGTTTATGTATTTAAAAAAATATGTACCTTTAAACAGCATTTCTCTGTCATATTACCTGTCAGCCCAACTTTTCTTTACCAAGTCGGGTTGGGTGGGGTTAAATAATGATTGACATTACAGCACCTCCGATCAGATCCCTGCTTGATCATGATTTAAGGGATGTGATTGGAGGAGTTATAATATCCCCTATTCTTTATTCCAGTGATCAGAGTAATCCCTACATACTCCAATGCAGTGATCACTCTCTCCCTACCCTCTGTACTATATACCATATAATAATAAATACATAATAAAACCTGGTATGTACAAGCACATTATATGTGTCCCCCAGTTTATTTGCTGCCAGTGCATGATCCGCCTGTATTTAAGGTGATGTGCAATCCCTCCACCCCAGACATCTCCATCCCTTTAAATGTGTGTGTTTGTTGCAGAGCAGGTTGTCAGTCCCCTCCCTATGACTGCAGCACTGCCTGGGACACTCCACGTGCCACATGTGAATGGGGGGGAGGGGGAATTTTATACTGGGCATTGGGTCAGCACCAGCACAGGCTCTGGGTCTTTTGCCAAATTATCCTATTTCTGCTGAGGAATCATGCGTGTTTGACTTTCCATACCCCCCACATCCCACTGTGACTGTCCCCCTCGCTATGGTCCCCACACTGTCTCTTTAGAAAGCTGTTTGTTAATGCCTGGCTTATTCTGTTGTTTAAACGTGTGTGATTCCATCTCCATCTCTCTCATTAGCTCCAGTGTCTATATGTGACTGCTTTCCCTCCCCTTCCCCTCTCTCTCTCCCCTCCCTCTCCCCTCTCTACCCCCATCTTCCCCCTCTCCCACCCCCTTCATGTTGCAGTGACCCAACAGCTGCCTCTCTACTCAAACCAGCTGGAACCAGAGTACTGGCTGTGTGAGCACGCGCGTGTGTGTGCATGTGAGTGTGTGCATGTGAGTGTGTGCTCAAGTCTCTTTGTTTCACAATCTACTACTAACAAAGCCAGGGACACGTGGAAATAAAATGTCTCCTAGACACACCTGCCTCTCTCAGTATATACAGCTCTC
>WMED01013360.1:0-14448 GCA_019650415.1 Pipa parva | reverse complement strand
TGTAGTTTTAATGATTTAAGAGCTTGAGTTAACTCAGTAGAAGTAATTGGTTTCCCCAAATTTTTTTTTTCCAATTGCGTTATTTGAGGCAGGTTTATATGTTCAAGAAACTTTTCTGTACTTTGAGTTGTTGGTTGCGGTGTTGTTTGATCCTCTTTTAAATTGTATAAGTCCTTATAATATTTGGCCAATTCATTGGCAATGTTTTAATGCATGGAATTTTCCTTTGTAATGTTTGATTTTTTAATCTTTTAGCTAATAACGCTCCTGATTTCTCTCCTTGAGAATAATAATTAGCTTTAAGTCTTCTCAGTGCAAAATTCAAATTTGTATAAATTTATTTGATGAAGTTTTCGTTGGAGTGCTTGTATTTCTTTTGTAAGTTTAGCAGTTGGTTGACGTTTATTCCTTGATTTTTATAGTATACTTAATACAGCAACAGCAAAACATAACATAGATATATATTGTCACCACTGATTAGTGTAAAGATTTTACATTAGCTGTTGGTGTTGTTCCTAACATCTTTCACTCTCTCTCACAGAGGAAAAGTGGTGTTACTTTCTTGTTGGAGATATTAAGCAAAAATGGCAATATAGATATATTACTGATATTTCACAAGCATTAACCAGTTGAAAAAATTTTAGACTTTTATAAATATCTCACTTAGTTCCACCAGATAATTCTCCCTGTATTAATACTGCTAATACCAAATATTTGAGGTTTATAGCATTAAAGTTACTGAAGCTTGTATTGGCATTGTATTGCATTTCTACTTTATTTATTGACCTTTTAGCTCTTTCAGGGTTATCTTCAGCTAATGCACACAAAGGAAGAAATTTTATTAAATTTGAAAAGGATGATTTTGGCCTTTTCGAGGTTATCCCCTGTAGATCTCGGCTGTTTGATCGGTAAAAATCAATCTATATTCTTCATTTGATTACAGATCAAAATTTTTCAATCATATTTTTTTTTATGGAAAGGTAGCCATACTACTAGTGTAAAGTATGGCTACCTTTCCATTGAAAAATCTGATCGAAAAATTCAATTAAAAAGTTTTGATTGGTAAAAATCAATTGAAAAATATACTTACAGTTCTTAAACATGAGAATTAAAAAAAATATCAAAATTAAAAAATATATATATTTCTTAGGGCGCCATTTATGTAAGACAAAAAATCTCTTACCCCAAAAAAATGATAATAATGTAATGATGTTTAATCAAATAGCAAGAACTTAGTATTTAAAAAACTTATATAGCATACAAAAATGTATTTAGCGTAAATAAAAAATGATATATGAAACATATTTAATACACTCTTTCAACTAGTTGCTTCTTTATGCATAATTTTACACCTGGTCTTAAAAATACTAATGGACAACAATATATTAAAAACAGAACCATTTTCTTCATAGTGATCATGAGTAATATCTAAAAAAGTGCAGTATTCAAAACTAATAAAATGGGGCTGTTTTGTAATAATTTAAATATTTTTGTAGAAGATTGTATTAATATCATTAACTGGGCTTCATCTTCTTATGACTGAAAAAGAAAAATTCAATACATTTCCAATACCCACATTTATTGTAATGACTAGAGATCTATTATTTATTATTATTAACCAACAAATGTCACAGTGTTGGTGAGTGAATAAATAAATACAACTAAATAAAGGGATAGGAAATAAAGGGATAGAAGACTGCTATAGTGAAAGATGGGGCATTATCAGTTATCACTATATTGTATATTTACTTTTTCACCAGTTTTTCAGTCATTTTTCACAGTAAAAATGAGTGAAAAAGATGAAAATTAAGTTTTAAACCTTTTTGCCCCCTTTTCAGTCATTTTTTGGGTGAAAAATGGCTGGAAAATGGGGGTGGAAAAGTCAATATTGTAATTTTCAACCTTTCCTCCAGTTTTCCTTGCAAAAACGGCTGAAAAAGTTAAAAAAATCATTTTCGACTTTAGTAAATCTCACTCATCTAAGATTAATAATTACTGCAAAATTCAATTGACTAAAATAACACAATGAAATTTTTTTTACAAGTCATGTAGTCATATTTTCCAATACATCTATTGCATTTTAACAGTTAATAATAATACTACAGCTGGAATACTGTCATGTATACTCATACCTTTTCACTATATATAATCCTCTATTTGCATAACGTAGCCTTCCAAGAATGAAACTATCAGCCATAAATGATTCATACATTATTGTATCAAGTATTATTTGTATGTATGTAGAATTTTATTTATAAAGCACCAGAAATTTACACAGAGCTGTACAATTCAGTAATACAAATATAATACAGACATGGGAAAAGTGCATTATACAAGTATAATATCACAAGTCACTTCACTTTAAGTGCCAGGTTGAGGTTGACACAAGAGGTTGGAGGTCCCTGCCCTGTACAGCTTACAATCTAAATAACTAAAGTCTATTTCATATATCATATATGTATTTAAGGATACTTTTATAAGTTAATAAGATATACTGGAGTATTTTAAATAAGTGTGATACTTTGCATTTTTTATAGGTAACTCATATCAGGTATAGGTTACATTCTTAATTATTTATCAAAAAAGTGTGTTCTAGATTTGAAAATAGAAACAACAGAACAATTGAATTGTTCAAAGATGGAAGAGTTGTCTATAAAAGGCAAATGCTAACTTTTTTACTCCTTTCTATGAACAGAACCTATGCCCTGAATAGGCTTTAAAGGATCTGCAATTTCAGAAAAATAACATTCGGCTTTGGCATGAGAGTTATTCGAATATAGAGCTATTAAAATAGTTATTTTGAAGTTAAATTCATGCATTGTATTGTTTTCTGTCTGCTTTGTCTTATCTGATACCATCCATGTAGTTAAACATCCCTCACCCAGTACTGTTGGTTTCTATAGAGATTTTGGATAATCCCTTTCATGAAGTGTTGCAAAATAAAATACTCCAGCTTGGCAAATGTAAATATCTTTGCAATGCCCTAATTAACTTCATTTGATTTTATGCTTTACAAAGCTTGTGTTTAGATTAAATTGAAGTACTTGTGAATAACCAATGATCACAGAAAAGAAAAGTATACATGGAACTATAAAATCAGTAAGTGCATCTGCTGCAACATAATAACTTTTAACTATTTTGTAAAACTATCTAAGGGAAAATTTGGCCAGTAAGTGGCAAGTATCTTGACAGTTACAAATCCAAGCTTCCAGGAACACAACTGTAGCTTGGTTGGCTTTGCTATTATACACTTTATGATGGGATTATTTTTGTAGGATTTCAACAGGAGATAAGTAAGACAGATACAATAGTAAGTTTACATTCAGCACTAAGGACTGATAATACATCAAAATATTGAAATGTGTTATATTCAAATGGCAGTGCAGTGGCTCAGTGGTTAGTACTGCTGCCTTGCAACTCTGGGTTCTGGGTTCAGACTTTATCTGCATGGAGTTTGTATGTGCTCCTTGCACCTGCCTAAGTTTCCTCTGGCATTCTGGTTTCCTCTCACAATCCAAAAACATACATCTGTGTGTGTATGACTGAATAGGGAAATTAGATTGTAAGCTCCATAGGACAAGAACTGAAATGAATGGTGTAAAGCACTGTGTAATACATCAGCGCCATATAAATGAATATATGCATGCATACAAACTTAACTTTACAGAGTTTGACAAAAGTACTCCTGCTACAGATATTCAAAGCCCACAGGCACAATTAAAAGGTAGACATCCTGTTAAAATGGCCCAAAAACATAGTTACTAAACCAAGTGAAGAGGTCCAAATCAATTGTAACAAGGCCAGCAACTTAGTAACAAAACTAAGTGACTGGCAAAACACATGTGCATTACCAAAAGACCATTTGCCATATCCTATATTGCATCATCTCTGCTTTGTCTTCTGCAGACATTTATTTTTCAATGATCTGTTAGTTTTTTCCTACATATCAGCTACATACCAGCTACATGTAGCTGGTACATATACTGCAAACTTATTTGGAAAAGAACAAAAGAAAATACTGTCTTAGTGGGATTTACTAAACACCTGCAAAAAATAAACATTTTATTTAATTTGGCAAATAACCATTGTTCATTTACTGCTTTCAATGGAAAAGTTTCTATTAGTAAAGTTGATTGAAAAGTATTGATCGATATTTTTTGATCGGGCACCCTTTTTTACATCGATAAAACTCAAGAAGGTTGAAATTGACTTTCTCGAGCTTCATAACCTTTATAAATGCACCCTAAGTACATGCAAAGTTTATGGGTCCAAAAAATCAACAAGTCCATTTTAATTGAAAAAAAAAAACAAAGTTACACTAGTAAAATGAACATACAAATTGTAAAAAAGAGGCAACAGTATTTTGCATTATTGGACATTAATACATACCCCACATATCCCTAAGCCCTCATATAAAAAAATGAAAAGTCTATGCAGAAGATTCTCTTTGTACCCAGGAGAATATACAGGCATTTTCACATATTCACAACAAATAAGAATGAAGTCATCATGAGGCTGAATCCAAACTTCTATATGGTAATGACTTGAAGGACAGGAGTAAGACTTAATAAACATGAATTAAAATTATTTTTTAGCTCAGTTTTTCTATAATAATTTGGATTCCAGGGAGGATGACAGATTTGTTTTAGTGGGGTCTTGTGAGGAGGAAGGTGCTGACAGTGGCAGGGATAATGAAAACTGATGAGAGTATGCTTCAGTAAGTATATATTGATAGCCTATATAGAGGGTTGCATTCCACCTACATTTATTTTTATTTTTTGGATTGGCATATTTATATGTAAAATGTTATTCATTTTATGGGAAGAAAGCCAAGAACTTCAACCATAGTATCTGAAGTGATTAACTTTCTAAATGAATTGCTACAGTATGTCATCAATGAGATAAGGGTAGGTGGAAGGGCCTCAGGACAAGACAAAACTTTCTCATGTTTTGCTTTTGATGTACATAGCGAATGCAGGCCTTTGGATAGACAGAAGTAGCTGAAAAATGGCAATAGGCATAGGTTATAACATCAAAGCTAATTTAGGGCTTTATAACAAGTTTACTTCTACACATACTGATATAGAAATAAATATAAGTAATTCAATTAAATGAGTCCCATCCAAAGGAAAGCAAAATTGAAGAGGGTTATTACAAAGTCAGTTACTGGTGGGTCAGGCATCTGAATTAATGATTACATCCAAAGTAAAGCTTATCTCTCAGTCCACAATGTTTTCTTACAATTTTGTATAGGTCAGTCTATTACCAAGATGCAATGTGCATCACATACAAATAAACCTCTCCAATAATGTATGATATAATTACATTTCTAATTATAATTACTATTGGACTAGCCTCATTTGACCATAACATAAGTATTGATGCTTCCGACCTAGAATTAGATCATGTACATTATGAGAAAGTGTCCCTCTTGATTGCATAGTCACTGCTTTATGTCCAAGCTTGCTAGCGCTATCTACACCAATCAGTTCCCCATAAAGCACATGCACATGTGCTCTATTTTACCAATCCATAGTGGGCAGAGAAAGGGGGGAAATAATTGCTTGTGGCAGTGGTGGGTGCATATTCTTGCCAAATAATATCTAGTTGTAAATATATATTGAATGCTAAATATTTACAGTAATAGGTATGGTTATCATAAGACAAGGAAGTTTGAGAGTCCACATAAAAACTAATTAACCTGCAACATTGTTATTAAAGGGACACTGAAGTCTGTAAAAAAAATTCAATTTATTGGCCACCTAGATTGAAGTACAAGTGTTTAAAATGACAAGTGCAGGCTTTCTGATTTTGCAGAAAAGTCTTAGCAATAGGTGAAAAAAATAATCACTTAGACAAACAGTTATCATCTAATTCTAGCACCTCATCATGTCCATGTCACCTCTCTTCAGGTTGTTACTTGTCTGCAGCTTTTAAATTGCTAAACAAATTTTGACTGTGAACTGCTTTTCTCCAGTTTTTTTTTTCAGTCTCTCGGAGCTTCCTTGCACTGTTTTCTGAATAAAGTGAAAGTGAATTTTAATTAGTCACAAGGGGGGGGGGGGGGCAACCTCATTTACTGAGCATAGCCCTGGACTAAGGATGAGGGGCTAGGCTTAGTTTGAAAACCTCTTCTTCAAATGCTATGACTATTCTACAAAATAGGTAAGCCTAAACCATTTTAACACTTGTTGGCTTTGTATTTAATACTAGGTGTCCAATAAATATAAAGCTGTTTATTTACAGACTTTAGTGTCCCTTTAAGGTCTAGTTGTTCCAACATAATACATAACCAGGGGTGGGAGAGCCTTAGAGGAAGATAATGTAATTATTTTACTGTTTTTATAAGCTATAAACAAGATATTATGTTTTTTTAATGGTTTCTACTTAATCATTATCTCAGAAATAATGAAGCTAAATAGAACCGTATTATTGTTTCTAGATAATTTAGTTTATTGATTGAAACATTTAGACATTTATATATGGGCTTCATTTGCATTAGAAAACCTTATTTTTGCAAGATCAGTCATTTTCTTTTTAATCAGTGAACTAGATGAGTAATTTATCTTTATATTGATCCACAGTAAAACAAACAAAGCCCAGAGCAAAGTTGTCCAATTCTATCTGACATAGTGAATTATGGTATACAAATTCCCTTATGATTCAAGTAAAGGACAATCAGTACCTTTACACAACATCTGCTGACACTTTATTCATACTTTATTCACAAGAGAATTTTATAGAACATTCTATGCTGTTTTTTCTAAGGCATTATAATAAAAAGTATGATGCATGCTGGTTTTTTTTTTTATTATACAGTATAAACATGCATACTTACGCTCACACACTTATAACAAGGAACATTATTCAGCAGTGCATAAAGAACCTAGGCTGGGTTTGTGTGTTCCTTTTCCTCCTATGTTTTATCATGATCCTGTGATCCTTTGCCCCTTAATCTTTTACTGACCTGGCTTGTACAATTCAGCTGTGATAGGTTTGACATCCTTGCTTGTTTGAGCATGCTGAGACCAGGTTCCCAGTGGTTCCCCTGGGTTTTGTATAGTGTTACATGACAACTGTAACACTTAACTAGATTGCAATTTGTACCAGGGTGCTATTATAATAATAGCTACTGGTTGTATTTTAGGCTGTCTTTGCAATACAATGCTTTACTATGGCACAAACCACCCTGCCCTTTCTTAGATAACTCACTTCCCAGGTTCTAAAATATTCATAAAATGCTAATTGTAGACCCTGCTATAATTAAGATTATCTAAGTATACAAACTATTTTAACTAGCTATACCACCTTCCTGTTGAGCAATGGGTGATCTAAACAAGAAAGAACCATAGAAAATGAAATTCTAATTGCAGTAATGAAAGATCAAGGGAAATAAAAAGGCAGGACTTCACCCATTCATTAAGTGACCGACAGTGAAAAAACTCAGTATTTTTGGGAGGAATGCAACACTTTTTACTTCCTTAAGTGCCTCATTAAATCATAAATATATACAGATACAAGATGATTTCAGAGTCCACCACATACACTAACTGTGACCTAAGGGCCTCTGACTTAACAGTTGTGGTCAAAACAACACTTTTAGTTATACAGTAAATAAAATGTTTTGTTACTCAGTCTATTCTTGTTATACTCCAATTGAGTTTTATTTGGTAAATATATAAAGAAAATTAAAAAAAAAAAGGTATTGTTTTGTAAATTAAATAAGAATTCTAGCATTTTTCCCACTATATAGCAACTGTGGGGGACAGATAAAATGTTGCTGATTTTTATCTTAGCAAAGCAGGCAGCAACAGAAGATATACGCATACAATACAAGCTATATTTGTATGAATTTATTTGAGATTCTTTTTAATATTTGCAGTTTTGAACAAGAATTTTTTTGCTTTTAATAAAGATTTTTTTTGTTCTTCCTCAGTATTATGTTGTTACTTTTGAAGAATGTGTATTATTTTAACTGTGTAACTTTAAGGAATTTTGTAATTTGATGTGGTTACCTAATACATGTTTTTCTACTTGATATTACCACAAAAAAAATGTAGTAGTGGTTGTAAATGTTTGGCAGAAAATTTCAATTTGCTCTCTCATGTATATCATCAATAGATCCTCACTGTTATAATGGAAATCAGAATAATGGGGAAAAGGGGTTGAAGTAGGACTTTCCCTAAAGTTTATAAAATAACCAGGGAGTTAAGTATATCAGAGTATTTAATAACTTTTATAAAGTTCTGGCTTTTGTCTTCTGTATACCCCCTAAACAAAATTACTGAATTAAAATGCTTATTATACTAGGGGTGATTCAGCATTTGAATTCCTAATAAATATACCCATGCTGCTATTTATTCCAGCACTGCCTCCTGCTTCTTGGATTATCAATATTCTTTTCTTCTGTTTCCAGTGCTGCAGTCCCCTTTACTTCCAACTCCTCTTCTACAATGCCATTGTTAGCAAGGACAGAAAAAGAATTATGACCTAATATTAAGCTTTATCACTTGCTCACCTCACATCAGCAAGGTTGAAGAGAAGGTGTGAACCAAAAGTGAATGGCAGCACTGGAAGCAAAACAATAGAAGATTGATAATCCAGTCAGAATTATCTCTGTATAACAAACACTTTAGTTTTTCTTAATAAAAGGTGACTAATATGTTACTATGTTACTATGTAATATCCTTAATAGCAATAATTCATGCTATATTATTTGATATATATATTTCTTGGAATTCTACCACCAATCCCCCCATGACAAGTATATTTACAACTGCTTTCCATAGTCCATTATCTCAGAATACCTCCTTGCCTGTACTTAGTATTGTCTTGAACCTGATGAAGAGAAGAGAATAAACTTTCCGAAAGCTTGTTTATTTAAAAAGACTGTTAGTCCAATAAAAATGGTATCACCAAATACTGCAATTCAATTTTTTTGCACCTGTGGACTAACACGACCACTCTACCCTAATATACATATATATATTTTTTTTATTTTTTTGTTTTGTTTTGATGATTGGAAAATGCCCAGCTAGCACTATTACACAATTTATTAAATATGTGGATACAAATTATATTAACTTACATTTCATTATAAAATGACTACTGAATTAATTAATCTTGATTTAACTATTGGGTATAAATATCTGTGCAAAAAGCTTGTTTCATGCCTTTGTCATTTATTCCATACCAAAAAAAAATCTTGTGTTGTGTGTTATAACAGACTGGAGAAAAGATGAGAACATTTAAGGGAACCCACTGCAAAGCAAAGGGCAAATAGGCTTAAAAAATATGATTTATTAGCCACTAAAATGATAAGAAAAATGAAAGTCAGAAAGAAATATATTAAATACATTAATTGTATTAATGTTTATTTTATGTCAGAATATTTAGAATAATTTACTAAGGTTAAAGGAGAACTAAAGCTCATTAGCACTAGGGTTGATTCTTAAGGGGGAAGGGAAAAGAATTCCTGTTAGGGTTTTTATGCTCCAGTGCTGCTGATGAAGCTCAAAAGCAGAATTCCAACATAAAACTGCTTTTGTACATATTCAACTTGCTGAAAGGTCAACAGGAAGCAGGATGTGAAGAGGATCGAAGCAGTGTGAAGAGCAGAGAAGACTGGCTACACATTGAGAGCAGCAGATATCACTGAAGCCTAAAACCCATATCAGTAAGTATTTCACCCTTAAAAATCACCCCTAGTACTAATGAGTTTTAGGTATCCTTTAGAAATATTTTATTCTATTTTTTATTATTAGTTTTCTATAGAATGTATAAAACATGATAGACTTAAAAGCTATACAGTGATTAGCCCACTTATATACATAATTTCCAGGGGTTTCAAATCTTAGGCTAGTGTTATACAAAACATAAATGTACTGTTTTATTTTTAACAGGAGACAATACAAGTTTATCTTAACTATATTAATTAGATTTCTTCAATTTTAGATGAATTCTTCTCTTAAAACTTTGTTATAGTTACAAATAATACAATGGACATACAGAGTAGTTGTCTAGTTACATGAATGATAAAGTATTGTTTTTTTTAATGGTCATGTAGAGAAACTACTACTGGAGGGATATTTCCACTTGCTTTAAAATAGAGTTACCTCAAAATAGGGTACTAGGAGACCAGGGGACACATCTGCTGAATGTTATAGAGCTCAGCTTCTTCTAAACTTTCTGATAAACTAGTAGCTAAAATAAAATACAAACAGTGGTGATGGTGGTCAACTTAATAGAAAATAGAGTTTACTAACCGCTTCAATCCTCTAAACAATCTGTAAAAACGGGTGCTCGGAGCATCAGGACGTCTTGCTGCACAGGAAAAAAAGGGGTGAATAAGTGCTGCGCACGAAACGCGTTGGCATAGTTTGTTTTTAATGTTTTTAACCTATGTGGATGGAATAAAAGCTATTATTTTACACTGAATGGAGTGCTGGAGAACCCCTTTTTTTCAGTTAAGGGAATAAGCCAAACAGGTCTTGGTCACTGGCTTGACAGCATAGACTAAAAAGGGAAAAAGACTACTGTGAATCAAGAAAAGATATATGGTAATAGAAAAATAGCAAGGTCAGAATAAAGGCCTTTGACAATACTAGGAGATCGGAGTTACATAAGAATAGGAAGCTTAAAAGAACAGAATTCAAAAGGTAGAAAAGCAAGACTGACATGACAAAGGGAATGGAAATTCCGAGTAAGATTTAAAGTGGGGAAAAGGACTAGAATCAAACTAACCTAAATCTAAGAAGAGTGCGGAGATATTTGATAAAACATAAAGGAAAGGGAAATAGGAGATATAAGATATGGGAGTATAGACAAAAGGGACACCCAAAAACTGGAATACGTTCACATTCAAATCAGATGCCTATAACAAAGTCAATCATACAATCAGTGTCAGCCAGCAAGTGACAAGTCAGGAGTCAGGCACAGTTTTACACAAAAAAATATAAAGAGAGTTAGCATGCTCAAAAGTCATACATACGAAAACAGTGCAAGGGCTTTGCATTACTTATATCTATTAGTGACCACCAATTATGTGTCTATTAATGGTTAATGTAAATATTCTAGCTATATACTGTAAGTTGTTCTTTTACTCAAGTCACATTACAACACAGTTATCAAGGTTGTGTATCATTGTTTTTCAAATACATGTATGCAATCACATACTCAAATTGTTATCATATTAGTTGAATTAAGGCAAGAACAATTATATCGATCATAGTGCAATGCAGAACAGGGCCATGGATTTGGAAGGTCCTCTAGACTTAGACATCACTGAGAGTTAACACCTGATGAGAAACACCTAGATGGATCTTTTGTTTACTAAGGGGTAAAAAAATTGAGCAGAGTGGAGAGTGGTTGCACTGCCGAGGGTGATTTTCCTGATTGAAACTCCTGCCTTACTGTTATAGGACTCTCCAGTTGAAGTGTTGACACAGATATTGATTCAGCTCTTATAGTGATGTATTTTAAATTGTACTTTATAGAAATGTACAATGCTTAAATGTATTCTCTAATTCTATAGTTAATGGTCTAATATATAGATATTTATATGATATTTTGCATTCACTATTGAAGAATAACTAAATTATTTACAACTCCTGGTTCCTGTAATAAACATTATATATACCATAATTGTTTGCAAGGTTTAGTACAATATCTTATAGTTTGCTGATTAGTCAACACAGACTTCATCAGAGTCTCAGCTGAAGAAAGACTTGTAATATGATGGGCATTACAGATTGATCTCCACTTGTGATCACTTAGGTGTGTGATCATACAGTTAAGTGGATAATTATCTGTAACGAGAAGGTGCTTGGATGCGCTCACCGCTCGTCACTTCTGTCAGCTGAATGCCAGCAGGCATTGCAGAGACACAGATCTCTCCAGTGCTTCTGGATTGGATCAGTCAATTCAGATCCACCAATGTCATGGATGAAGTCAGCGGCGGCAAACTAAAAGGCTGAGCACTGCCTTCAGCAGTGCTTGATCATTAAATAATTAACATCACCATAGGAAGGAAGGATCCTGTTTGTGTACTTGTTCTGGAAGCCATTTCATGTATCCTGCTTCAAGTTCTGTTCAGCTTCAAGTCTGTCTTAAAGGGATCTGCTTCATGTGAATTCTGCTCCTTGGAGTGTCAGCTCTTCAGTAAGTCTCTTTACAGCTAGCAGCTTCAGCTTCTGTCAAGTTCTGCACCAGCCAGTTTGTGGCATCTGACCATATCCTTGTTCCTCGGCTGTGTTCATGCAGTGTCAACCCTGTTTCTGAGCTGCTACTAATGGGTGTTGTGTGTTACAGTTCAGCATGAGCCCAGGATTGTTGTAACTGTTTTAGTATGATGCACTACTGTGCTTTCTCCCATATAGTTCTGCTATTCCAAGTATCTGTCTGAGGTCCATGTGTGTCTGTCCAGCTGCTGCCAGTGGGGGGTTAATCTGAGGGTTGTGACCTGAGAGGTGTCTGCACCTGGAACTGGTGTTTCTACATCTAGTACGCATGGCGGAGTAATGGGCTTTGGGTTCATTTCTGTTCCCCTATGGCATCCCCGTTCTCATGGTACCCCCCAATGTTTGTGTTTCCAGTAGTGTTCCTGTCTATCCTGAATCCATTAAAGTGTTTTGTTCTTTTCATGTACTGTTTCTGGATTCCTGTCTGTTCCAGTCCAATCCTAGCCTTCCTTACATTATCTCAGCATATCTTGACAGGGGGGCAAGCATTATGCACATGGTTAACCACAAAACCAATAAAACTTCAGACAGATGAAAAGTAATTATAAAGAAAGAAGCAAGATAAAGGTGGAAACCAAGAGAGAATTAAAAGGACAAAATTTTACAAGTTTTTACCTTAAATAGTACATATTAAATCAAGCAATAATTGCAAGAGTTTTGAGGTATGTTAATTATATACTTTATATATTTGCCTTCTAAAGCCATAATAAACAGAAATGTCACACATGCAGTGACCATATTCATGGGTAGAGGTTGTGGATTGAAGCGTTAAAAACAATAAGGTTTAGTACATTAAGGGCTTTATTTTTGCTTCTTTCTTCCAAACTGTTTATTTGTTTTAATCACAATGACATCATGTAAGGCTCCCATCATAAGCCTAAATCTAACCTTAAAACCTATGGGAGTCTTACATGATGGCACTTAATTAAAAAATTAAGGTTAGATGTAGACATAAAATTGACAATCTATGGAAAGAAAGTGTTCTCCTCTTAAAAGGCAGTCTACCATGTCTACTGTTTAGTAAACTACAACACTATTTTTTTTTTAATCTTGTTTTCCTGCCCTTTCTTTACCAAAATAAGTTATAATAAAGGGCTAACTTTTTAACAGAAATATCAAGACATAATTATAAAGCAACAGCAATGACAACAATTATATTTTTGATTATTGATGAAATACTTTTTTTATTATACTTTTTAAAAATGGTAAAACGAATGAAAAGTATTTAGTTGACTTTGTGGTTTAATGTGCACCATTTATATTGCCATCCTCTTTAATTGATCTGGCACTAGTGAAAAATAAATTGATAATGAAAACAAAATTAAAAATTTTATTTCGTAGTGACATAATAAAAAGCAAAATGTAAAAAATAACTACTGCATAGACTACAGTATTGCCTAGTTCTACTGTTAAGATTTTCTTTTAAAATAATCTGATAATGCACCAGGGTTTAGACTCCAGGATGAGGTCTAGAGTTATTCTCTCTTAGGGTGAAAATTATTAAAGCCGGAAAGACCACTGTGGGTCTCGTTTTATTTTTGCAAGATTTAATTTGAGATAATGAGAACAAGTTTTGTGATCCCAAATTCTCAACATTTTTGATGGAAAGGTAGCCATGCTACTAATGTAAAGCATGGCTACCTTTCCATGAAAAAAAAATTCGAAAACTCGATCTCGAGAGAACAAAATGAGATTTCTCTCTGTAAAGTTGACTTTAATAAATGTTGCCCATTATAATGTCTTAGCCCCCTTGGAAAACAGTTCCTTTTGACGTTCTTTTTTTTTCCCTTATGGTGTAGGCAATGATGTGGCCTCTCATGACTGGTTTAGATGCCATCCAGAATAGATCTGCTTCTTCAGTGTGTATAATGTTGTCCTCTGTATAGTTGTTCCACTGTTGCACTAGGAATTCATGGAATTTTTCTGAGTGGAGTAGATATTGTGGTATTTTCCAGTTATAGGAGAATGTTTGTGGTTCTTTCAATTTAAGGTCAAGAATCACTGGGGCATGATCAGAGATAGTTATTTCCTCTATTTTGGAGTGGTGGATTGAAGGGATTAGCGTACTTTGTATGAAAAAATAGTCTATGCGTGGGAATGAATTGTTTGGGTTAGAGTAGAACGTATACTGTTTTTCCACTGGATTTTTAAATCTCCATGTGTCGACCAATTCAAGATGTTCTGTGATGAAGGTTACTCCTGGGTCTTG
>WMED01013359.1:0-14448 GCA_019650415.1 Pipa parva | reverse complement strand
CAGCAAAAGTGTGGGAGGGGGTTGTGGGGCAAGTAATGAAAAGGACTGCACATGCCTATGGGGATCATACAAGGCCAAGGGGGAGCGCTTGAGGATGACATTCTAATAGGAGCGCTGGGGAGTAAGCCGCCTGCACTCTGCTAGTACTTCTATGCAGAGGTGACTATGATCTGATTCTAATCCCCTGAGCTCCCAGACAGAGCAGTGCTCAGAGGATAAGAATCAGATCATCGGGCACCACTGCATAGAAGCACTACTAGCCTACTAAGGAATTCCTATCTCAAATTATAATTTCCGTCTCATATACAAACCATACCATCTCAATCTATTAAAAAGCTCTGTGAAAAAAACATGCTCAAATCTTCAGGCGAAATGAACTAAACAAATATATATATTTACTGAATTTCAATTGAATATCAATACTAAAATACAAATACAGCCGCCTTTAGGTCATAGACTTAAATGCAAATTGAAACCCATATTAAACAAAAACTACACTGCTTGAGGCTGTTTAGAGGGCAAAGGGCTAATAGGATTATAAAGTTTTTATTATAGAGTCTATTTAATTGTCAAGCTTTAAAGATATATAGAGAATAACACAAGGTAATTATTTTTTTTTATATACGTTATTAATTCCATGCATATTGATAAAGCTTCAATTTGATTTTATATAGTAGTAGTTCAAATGAATAATGATTTATTGCAAGCATCAATAAGTAGAAGCCATGCTTTATATGCTAAAAATACAAATTACCATGTTATTTTATACTCAGTCTCACCAATTATTCTTTGCTTTGTTTATTGCATTTGCAAATCCTATTTTATGTTGCCTTCTTAGGATTCAGATTATCTGGATTCCTACTTTTACTTTTTTTTTTTTTTTTCTTTTTTTTTTTTACTGTTTAGCAATATAGCAATTGTACTATATGTAAATTCTTATTACCTTATATTAAAAAAACTACAAAGAGATTCACATATATTTGTAAATGTATGGCTTATTTTGTATTTTAAATACAGGCAACACTTGACTTTTGACTTAAGAGCTTTATAAATAGGGGTACTGATAGATTCCTGCTATTTCACCATTGCTAACCAACTGAAAAACCTTTATAAATATGCCCCATATATAATATGAAAAATATGACACTCATAGAGACCAATGAAAAGCTCATCATAGGTGCAAAGAACACACAAGCAGATTTAGGCCATTCCAAAGTTACCACCTCTCAAGTTCTTTACCAGAACACTGAAGTAAGTAAACATTTGGGATTGATACTTGAACGAACAAGTAATATTAACTGACCTCTACTAATGGTCTCGGTTTGCGCTCCACTGAAAATCTGAAGTGACAGAGTTCACAGTAGCTGGTATTAGAGGAGGAAAGCCAATGTTCCAGGCAGCTGCGGTGGATTGTTCCTAAAGTTCCAGTGCATTCACATGGAGAAAGGAGGTCCTCTTGGGTACTTCCTTCATGGCAAATCCTGCACATTGGATGGTCATTAAAGTTGCTGCAACAGAAAAAGATCAGTTTCGGTCACAGGAGAATATTCTTTTTTTCTTTTACCAAAAAGTCTGCAGATCCTATGGGTGGCTCATTAATATGGAGTGTCGGGAGAATTTAGGTTGGAAATGATCGTAAATAATTGATTTAGTAGCAAAGGAGTCACCGATGATAAAAGTATGTATTAATACTATGTTGGTCTTGGTTCTATGGAATGATCCGATTATTAAGACCAGTGAGTATGCAGACACATATTTGGCTTCAAGCATAAGCCTAACCCAAAGACATCAAACAGAGAGCTTCATTGACTAAAGTCTGAAAAGTCACATAGAGCTGTGAATTTGCCTCTATTCTCTACTTCCCTATGTTTGCTTATTGAGCAAACTCTGTGAAGTGCCGAATATGTGACCAATTAGGGTAACTACATAAGTCTCAAACTTACAGAGCTCTTCACATCATTTTGCATGCACATACATAGGTACTTCTATATTTGACTAAGCAGAGGAGTGTTGTGAATATGACTAGGTGAACTGCTCCAAATTCACCTGTTTGACTTTGCCACTTCAGACTGTCGAATTGAGGGGTTGAGTGTTGCAATATCACAATATCAATTAAGCCAATCACACATTGATGGCAGTAAAATATGCAAAACTCATTTGTCTCAGTGGATAATCACAAAAAGTAGTCTCTCTCTCTCTGTTAGATAAAATGTGTTAAGACTTTTACAGGCAAACTGCATTCCAAGCAGGGAACCATATTTTCTGACAGGGTTAGACAGCACAACTGATTCAGTTCCACAAGAGAAAAAAATGAAAGAATGACCAGCAGAAGGAAGATAAACCAGCAGACAAGGCAGGGTTGAAACAGGCTAAAGAGACAATTTAAGAAGAAGCAGAGGATAAACTAGCACAGTGGCAGATTATACATTTTGACACCAGAAGTGGAAGTATCCTCAAATTGCAAAGCAAATGCCACTGCCCTAAAAAAAAGTGTGACTAAGCATAGTTTAGAGATCATAAGTGAAAGAAAAACAAAATGGGGATTATTAAAGTGATCTTGACAGCATGTAGCCAATACAGATAGACAAAATTAAAATGATAAAATATATCCAATAAGGGTAAGTTTAAGTAAAACCAGAAATTTCAATGGATAGTCCGGTTTTCAAGAACAATAGCAGATTCTAGTTTAGGAGATAGTAGTGATTGACCAAGCATATTTTAAGGGCAGTGTCAAACTAGATCGAGGGAAATTTATAAAAGCTGAAAAGCTTTTCAACTAGTTAACACTAGAGAAAGCCATTTCAAGATAATTTTAATTGCCCAAAAGTGTTTGCCTGCCTCAGTCTAAACCATTATTCACTATGGAATTGGTTATGCCCAGTTTTCCCATCAAAAAAGGATATAGACATTAATAGGAAATGAATGGTGCATATACCTGTAATTGGAAAACACTGCAAAGTGTTCTGCTGTAAATGGATCAATATTTATCGATGACATTTTTCATCATCAAATATTTTTTTCCCAACCTAAAATCAATCAGCGGAATTGTACAGCAAAGTAGAAATAACAGCGAAACATATCTAAACAGGTCAAAGTGCACTTTTCGGTTCTTTATAAATAACCCCCATATGTGTTACTGTCAAAGTACATATAAATGCATATAAAATGCCTATTTCTAAGCAGTGTAGACCAGTATGAGAGGGCATCCATATTCCTGCCCTTACTGCCAAGTCATTTGTCATAAACAAATAAAGAAAGCGCACCACCTTCTGTGAGCAATTATTAAATCTTCATTTCTATTAAATGGACCAAGCCACAGCCGAGGATGATACATGCCAACACAGGGACAGTCTTAGAAATTCACTGTAAGCTCCATATTCATTCTGAGCTGGGTACTTTCATTCACAGCAGTTTTCAAGCATAACTGAAAACATTTGGCCTGTGATCCGGAGCTTATACTGAATCAATAAAATAACTTATGTAGCAGTCTCTATTTCATTCCTGTATATCCATGCAGAGTCATTTTTGTGCATGTGTACAGAAAATTTCATGAAAATGTTCCTTAAAACTGCAGTGGTTATTTCATGTAAGATTCCAAATTTGTATTTTTTTACTAAACCATTTTTAAATCATATGCCAACATCATGAAAGTAGATATCTGTTCCCTGAGAGAACAGCAAAGTGTTTAAGAGCTATCTCTGCACAGATGTCAAAAAACATTACAGGCTTTACTGCCATCGATGAGAGCGGAGAGAACAGGCAGAAGATTTTTTTTTTTTTTTTTGCTTAATGAAAAATAAAGATCTAGCTTGGCCTCATTTCTAAATGGTATGAATTCCTTCAGCCGTGAAAATACTCTTAATGAAAAAGCAGCACTTACCGAGTTTAGTAACCAAGCAGATTGTTTGGATAAGGCCATTTAGACTGAGCTGAATAAATGCTTCAATATGAATTAAAAATAATAATGGTTTTATCTAATGGGGGGGGGAGGCAACTATTAAGTACAGGAACATGTCTATTAGGTTCATATTGGTTTATAATCTTTGCTTACCCTGATGCAAAGACCATGTGAACATCTTAAATAATGCAACACAGCACTATATAAATCCAACCACATGCAGGAGTCCTTAAAAATTACAATTTCAGCCACCAACTGATAAGTGCTATCACACATACTTCCCAACTTTTCCTTTTAAATGGAATGTGTGTGCAAGGCTGTACTTCAATATATTCTTACTTCTTTTAGGCATACAGGCCGAAACTGCCTTTAACAGAGGGAGAAGTGAAATATGCCTAATATAAGTCTCAATATATTCCAGTACAGCCTTGCACACTGTGTTTTCCATAGTTGTTTCTTAACAAGGGAATGTTGGGATGTATGATCACATATTGCTTTTAGGGACCGGCAGTATTTCTAAAGCATAACTGTGGGTACTTGGGAATTATAATTCAAAGCAACAAACCACTAATTAGATAGGGGAACAGCACTTCATTTTATGGAGGTGGACTTATTGTGGCATCCCATAATTTCTCATGGGAGACATAATACTGCATTCAGCAGAAACTGGCAGGCTTCTACCTCTCATTATACAGGAAAGTCTTCTGTCATTGCCATTATTAATGTCAGCTTTCCTCAACATTGCTCTATATTTCAAAAGAGCCAGCCTGGGAGCAGGTTCCTTTTGTCCGGTATGGTCAGTAGCCTCATTTGTATCAATAACTCTTCAGAGTTTCAGGATCCAAACTAAAAGCCACATTGGGGTTCATAGGGACCTGATAGTGTCCCACAACATTTGTTTTTAAATCTAAAATCAATCAAAAGCTTCCATTATTACATTGGATAATGCCAATTCCCATATTTTGCAGTAGGGCACACTTTCTTCTAGTTACGTCACTGTATACCTCACAATCTGATTACCCCCCCTTACAGGACAAATACAAATCATAAAGGAAAGAGGTGCAAGTTCCCACTGACTTTCCCATGTACCTCTGTGCTTCTCCAAATCCTTACCACAGTTGTTTTTAGCAGTAAAATTACTGCATGTGCACAAACAAGTCAGTAGGATCTTGCTAGTGGCAGCAACATGTCTTGTGTGCTGCTGCACTTAGGGATGAACTCTGAACTGAATACCATTTCCCAAAAAAAGAAGGTCAGACAGTCAATGAAACCATTTCTGGCACTCTTGGATTATCACTTTACATGTTTAGCCACTCACCACTGGGATATCCTAGATGAAACCTGTGCGAAAAATGCACACCACGAATCCCTATGGCACTTAGCTATTCCAACCACACTAGGGCAAAACTCGAGGATGGACATGCACATATGCTTGATGTTGCATTTTGGCCGGCGTATGCAGGGCCGGTTCTAGCACTGGGCGATGTGGGAGACTGCCCTGGGCGCAATCTATTTGAGGGGCGCTGTCGCCCACATCGCCCACTGCAAACTTACCTCCTCCAGCATTCCAGCGCCGCTCCTCCTCTGAGCGCTGCTCCACAATGAGGTCGCATTCCATTTACCTCATTGTGGAGTGACGCTCAGAGGAGGAGCATCGCTGGAATGCTGGAGGAGGTGAGTTGGGGATGCCAGGCGGGTGTGCGCGCCGGGGGGGATGGGAAGGGAGGGGATGTGCAGAGGGGGGGGATGTGCGTGCCGGGAGGGGGGGCGGGCACGGAGGGGGGGTTCGGCCAGGGTGCCCATAGGACCAGATCTGCCCCTGGGTGTATGTACACAATGTGAAGAATGCAGCCAGATAGGAAGAGCCAAAAATGCTGAATGAGTGCCGCAAATGTCGAAGGAGTGTTCACACTGTATCAGGTAAGTACAATAGAAAAGTGCTTTTAGAATATATGCCAGACTGAAACACACACAGCGTATTTTCTAGATGCTCTTTTCTAAAAGTGCAGCGTACATTATGCGCTAGCGTGAACCTAGCCTCAATGTGTATTATTTTATGTACATTAACTCAAAGACAATAGAGGCATTTGAATAACTCTCCTTTTATTCTTCCATGGTAGTTTTGTAGATCATTTACTGTTGATGTTATTCTAAAGAATCGGCATATGTATCTACTTATCTTTCCTTTCCCTTCTCTCTTTTAATGGTGTTCACCAACCTCTTTGTGTTACTTACAGACTAAGTGGCAACAATGAAGAAAGAATTTTATTGTTTTTATACTCCACGAGGAAGCAGAGACAGGCGAAACGCGTTGGAGGTCCAATGTGTTTCTGATGTACAGAAAATGACGCGTTGGAGGAGCTAGGTTGCTGCAACATCTGGAAATCTGTTTTTCACTGATGAGCCTAATTTCCACTAAATAGATGTGAGTATAACTTTTAACTGTTAAAATTAAAAGGTGTATAAAGGTATTTGCACTGTTGTGACTCTTTGAAAACATGTTTTTTTAGTTGATGGGGATATCATACTCCTACTAACACAGGACACTAACACAGAGGGATTTAATGTTGAAAACTCTGCAGGAAGCATTGCCACAGCACATTACTTACAAACCAACATTTAAATGCAGGGCCAACACATTTGCTGTCTATGTAAGGGAAACTATCAACTTCAGCAGAAAAACAAAAATCCATGGCTCCTAACCAGTTCCCCCGATCAATGGAAAACACTCACTCCAAGTCAGCTGTGTGTTCTGTTAAAAACTGACATGCCAATCTGCAACACAATAATCTTAAGAACAAGTAGTATCAGCTTCTTTGACAGACTTGTCTGACTTCAAAATCCTACAAAACATCCCTCTCTTTGAATAAGTTTGAGGCAGATTTCAAGCAATGGTTGAAAATGTGTTTCCAGTGCTCCCAGATCAGCCACTAGCTTATCATCTTCACAATTTAAGCAATGTACAGAATGATCTACTTGGCTATCTGTTAAGGGTAATTTTAAATGTACGAGTAGGTAATGTATTTGCTACTCACATGCAGAATACAGATAATACACTTAGTATGGAAATATTATCCCACTAAAAGGTATATTAACTGCAATACAAAATTTGTAGTATACTTGTTAACATGCTCCCTTTTTAATATTTAGTATGTGGGATGGACCACACGAATTTTAAAAGTTCAAGTGAGAGAGCATGTAAAGATATTAAGAATGGGCATCCTAATAATGTAGCTAGACACTTTGTGTTACATGATAAAGATCCCAGGAGTTTGCAAGTGCAAGGGATAGACCAGAATTTATGTGAAATCCAGCTGGATATAAAAGAGAGGCATTTTGCATATTCCATCTGAAAACCAGATTACCCCAAGGTCTCAGTTTTGAATGGGACATACAGTATTTTGTGAACTGAATGTTTAAGTTTTTATCTTTCTTTTTTAATATATTTTCATCCATCTTTTCAATCATTTTTTAGTGATTAGTCTAGTTATTTTCTTGGTTATTTTTGATTGAATTGTCCCTTTAGAACTTTATAATTATTTTAAGCACGGTCTGGTCATAGTTTGGCTCTGGATAGAATGAGAGCAAGATCATTTATTTAGTAGTGACCTTCAGATGTGTACCGAGTGACATAACAAGGTATCAATGTGCTATATGTATGTAGCAATGTGTAACGAATTTTAAACATTCTTGGAATGCGACATATAACATTTGGAATCAGAAGATAGTATCTGTGCCCTCTAGTGGTTGGACCATGCATAATATATAGGATCTATGAGCTATATAAGGTATGCATTTTATATATTGTATTTTTTATATACTAAGTTCTGTGTTTTTTTCACATACCATGTTCTTTTTTTTTTTCTCCTGTTGTGGATGACCAGTAATGTCTGGAGCTTGCATATATTTAAAAAGTGTTGTCTCTCTTCCCTTGTTATGTACTAAGTGGTTAATCAATTAATTAGTGTGTGGGTGGATCCAGAGATGGATTAAATGGACTATTGACTTGAGCTTTAACTTTGTCTATGATCAAGCCATGTGACGTGTGAAACGCATTAGATTTAACGGCTTTGTTGTTTGATATTTTTAAGATGCTGCTGAAATTTTAAACTAAACAATAAGGGTCTTTTTAACTTACAGTCTGGAAGTACCAGAATGAACTACTGTTCTTAAAACAGTAAATTAATTTTGAGTTGAAAAAAAAAAAAAAAAGATTGATTTCACCATTTGATAAATACTCCCAAGTGTTGAAATAGTGAATATGCTGAACTGCACTCAGCACTACATGTTGCCAGTCACAACCACTAGAATTCTTGACAAATCAGTCCTTTCTTCAGCTGCATTTTTTTTTTTAAAGTTGACTGGTGGTTACTGCAGTTTGCACGGACAGCTCAAATTCCCTTGAAATATTCCAGCTCTTCTATCAGAAAACAGCTCTAGAAATTGTGTTCTTCACATTTAAGTTGTTTCTGTTTTTCCAAAGTTTTAAATATATTTAAACTTTTAAAAAATATAAATATAAGATAAGACACATAAAAAGGACATATGAATAAGAACATGAGACATAATACATTCCAGATTTTACACATTTTAATACAAGTGGTTGTGCAGCTATATTAATGTTCTTAGCAAGTTCATACAAGAGATTATGACATTCATTTCCTGTTGGATAAATATGTTGCTAGTACTAACTGAACGGATATCATGCATTTGTGCAAAACACATGATTATGACACTGTTTCCTTCTGTCTGCAGCCAATTATTTGTAACTATAACTCAAAAATATATTTTTTAAATATACTATGGACACTTTTGGGACTGCAATGCTTTAAGTTATCTAAAGCAAAAAATGAAGGGCAGAGTTGTCCCAGTAGCGACTTTACTAGGGAAATATTGTCGCAATCGCGACTTCACAGTGGGAGACTTGTCACAGTCGCAGATTTGACAGTCAAATTCAGACTTTAGAGAATAAACCCCTCAATGTCCAAAGCTCCCAGAACAAGTACATACATATAACATTAGGTCAAAATTCTCCTCCATAGTGGAAGTTAAGTACAGTTGATCACTACCATTTTATTTTAATTTATACTTTATTTCCCAAAGCCAAATAGGCAAATAATTGCATGACACATTTTGTAGCAGATAGCTACATAAAATTAACAGAGCCAACCAACCAGAGGCCCATGCCACTTTTTTCACAGTTTGAATTAAAAAAAAAAATGGAATATTTCAAGTTGTACAGTGTGCAAAAATATGTCACTTTTTGTGATTGTGCTGGGGAATGGTTTTCCCGATACTCCGTCACTACTTTCTTTCTAGCAGAACTGTAGTTTCTTTTTTGGCTCTAAACAGCACAAGAGATGTAATAAATATTACATTTGTCATAACTGCAACTACGGTAATCTCTTGGGGTTTATTCAAATGATAGTTAATGAATTGAGTAGAGTCAGCTGTGCTGAGCCAGACACCCACCCCGCCAAGATTTTGACTGCTCCTCCCTAAAACTCACCCTCCCCAATCTTTAAACCTTAGAGCTGATGCACTGTACTATAGTTTGGTAGAGGTGCACCCCTCACCAGGTTCACCCTGTGTAAGTGACAGAGCTACTGAATACCCTATTTTTATTTAACATTGTTTATCTTCCATAGCATAAATTCTGCAGCATGTAAATTTTGACGTGCATTTCTAATTCTTATAACTACTAATAACTGTATATTTCCTTAATAGTACCAGTCATTAAACATTCTAGTGAAAACAATCAGAAATAATTTGTTGAAAATTAAGATGGGAAAAACAAAATTTATGAAGATACTAAAATCAACTGTGACAAAATACGCCTTAACCCATTACAAAGTGTATATTATTATCCCAATAACAGTGGCAGTTACAGTGATCTATATAAAGCAGCAGTGGCGAACCTTTTTGGCACGGAGTGCCATAAAGGTGAAATCACTCACCAGTGCCATCCCCTGAAGTGCCAGCGCTGATGAGTGACATCATCATCATGCCTGCGTTGGGGGAAGATAAGCTTCCCTGCTAGCGAGCACTCCTTCAGTGCAGGCCACGGATCTGGCCTGAAAACTGTCGGATCAGGTCCGCAACCTGTACTTAAGGCAGCTTTGGAGACTACTCGAGTGCCAACAGAGAGGGCTCTACGTGCCCTCTTTGGCACGCATGCCATAGGTTCGCAATCACTGATATAAAGTCTTTAAGAACTGTAATAATTCTTTTTCAATTTGAGTAATATGAATATCACACTTCCCAAACATTAACTAAAGAAAATCATTCTCTTCTTCTCTCAATGCTAAGCTCGATCCATACAATTACTTTTTAAAAAAATTCCTGGACATAAATATAGTTTTGATCATGAATGATTTAAATGGAAGGAGTATCGCTTGTAGCATAGGTAATCCCCCCCACCAATTTTGAAAACATTCAAGGTAAGTTTTCTTTTTCTGGCAGCACTTGAGTTAATATTATTGCAATGTAACAATATTTTTTCTTTATTTTTTACAGTTGTTGAATGTTGACATTTATCTGTGTAACATTCAGCGATAGTATGACATAAACCATAATTGGAAGAATCTGCTGAGTGTCATTAAGTCAGAAATGTAATTTTATTTTAGCAGCATAAATTAAATACATTTCACAGGAATAGTCAGCATTGCTTTAGGGAAAACTGTATTTCAAGGACGCTAAAGAAAGTTACAATGATATGGAGATGCAGGTCTCAGCACTTGAAGAAACCAATAGATATTTATAAAGAAATCTCTTTAGCAAACACTTCAAGTTTTCCAAGTCAAGGAAGACAAACCGAGATTTGACTTCAGCACATATTCAAACTGTGTTTGTTAGAGGTCATTGGAGTGAATATCATAGTAAATGTACAAGAAGGCAAAATGTTGTGCAGTGCTGTTCATAGGAAATAAAACAAACAGTATAATTAAATGTAATATACAGTCTGAAACAATGGCTGATTATAGCCTGCCTTCAGATGACTAGCAATATATATGTGTGTGTGTATATACTGTATATATATATATATATATATATATATATATATATATATATATATACTGTATATTAGGATAAAGTAGTCGTGTTAGTCCACAGATGGAAAAAATTAGTATTGTAGTACTTGGCGATGTCTTTTTATTGGACGAACATTCAGTTTAGATAGACAAGCTTTTGAAAGTTCTGTCCTCCCTTTATCAAGTCTCAACCAGTAATGGGTGGGGTGGGGTGAGGGAGATGGGCTCAGAGCTATAACAAGGCAACTGAGGAGCCGCATGTGGCTTGGGAGCCACAGTTTGCTGACCCCTGGGTTAGGGGGGTAGAATGTTTTGTGGAGGGCACTGCAAAAGTGAAAAGGTTTCATGCAAAAACAATATTACCACCTTCATTTGCATATGGAACTACAATCTATATATATATATATATATATATATATATATTGTGAGGGTGTTGTGTTTGAGGGGAGGTATTTTGCCCCAATTATGCAGACATACTGCTGGTGTTCAGGTCAGAGTTTGTAAGTCTCCCCAGCTGCAGGTTATAGCCTGCTGGGAGAGAAAAAGGCAGCTGAGAGAGCCAGTTGGGGGTGGAGTTGGAGGTGGATCTGGGAGAGCCACTTGGGGGTGGAGTTGGGAGTCAGGAAGTTATTTTCTGTGGAAGAGGCTGGAGATCTTTGTGAGAGAAAAACTGGGACTAATGGTGAAAGTCTCTGCTAAACTACTGGGCTTTGCAGCCCTGTGAAAACCCAAGGAAACAACCCAGGAGAAGGGAAAATTCTGCTTTGTTAACCAAACCTGTATGGGGGCACCCACTGTGTTTTTGACCAAGGAGTTTTATGTGGAAAACTACTGTTTGTGAAGTGACTGTTATTTTGCCAAAGAAAGACTGTGTTAGGTTTGTTTTTCTGTTAATAAACATTTGGATGCAAAAGAAACTTACTGTTTGTGGGTGTTAAACCCTAAAGATATACCTTTAAATAGTGTTTCTTTTTGTTATCTTCCATGTCAGCTTCTCTTTTCTTTCCCAGGTCATGTGGGCAGGACTAAATGATGATTGACATTTTAGCTCCTCCAATCAGATCCTTTAAATCACGATTTATTAGCGATCTGATTGGAGGATCTATACTGTCCATAATTTAGCTCCGCCCATTTCATACTCAGGAAAGTCAGGCTGACAGGGAAGATGACAGAGTGAAACGCTGTTTAAAGTTACATTTAAAAAAAAAACATATATATTTACAAAAATGTTTATTTCATTAGTACAACCTAAATTAGTATTAGTATTGAGGTGACAGATGCACTTTAATACTTTTACAATGTCATATAAAGAGTGTTGTGACAGTCTTTATAATATTATATCCCAGTGATATTATTCATAAACATTGAGTGAACAGTGGTAGCAGAAACCAGAAGCTTGTTTCATTCAATATCACCCATGCTGTTATGCTATTTTCCACAACATCTCAAACTTTCATTAGCTTGGTATAGTTAGAAGCTGGTCTCATGCAGTCACATGACCCATTTTCATTTATTTATATTCCAATGTTGGTGCTTTTGAAAAAAAACGGAGATGTCACCCAGTTCACTGCAGATAGTAATGGTATAGAGACAGATCTATGGAAATCCTTTTCAGGCATTACAGGTGGCTCTAGAAGCTGGCTTGAGCATTACTAATAGGTCAGATAGGAAGAGGTGTGCTCTAGGGGAATCAATGGATTGAGGAAGTGGAGGGTTGAGATGCAAAGAGTTCTGCTCTGTGAAGAGGTAGATGGAAGAAAAGGAAGTGCAGTATTAGACCGAACTGGTGGCAGGAAAACCCTGTGAGTGGAAAAGACATTTCCAAGTACGTAAATCCTAAGAGGAGCAAAATGCAACTCTAAGAACAATGTCAAACAAGGCATTTTTGGTATTGGTAGTATATCCAGCGTCGAAAAACAGAAAACACCTCCTATTTAATTAAATGGTGGCCAGATCCATCCAGTGTGCAACTTTATGCTCCAATGATGTGGCCACCGTTAAAATGAGTTGGGCACATTTTGTCTGCCTTTTTCTGCATTGTGATGCTGACTTTACCACTGGCATAAAAATGCTTGACATTGCTCTAAGCTAAGAGATAACCAGTGGGAACTGTTTTAGACTGTATCTCATTTTGGTTTCTAGTGTATTCTCTGTTTTGTTTCTTTGAGACTGACAGTTTATGTGTTGCATTTGGAGCAATTTCTGCAATAAATCAAAGTCTGCTTTCACTTAAATAAAGGTATTCTGACCTGAATTCACTCCTGAAAGCTCTACCATCTAAGATAATCCTCACATTATCCATGATTTAACATACTGTTGCCTGTATGTCTTCTGGAACAAATTCACACAGCCCTAACATTCAGTTTTCTAACCACAGGCTCTGTGTTCAACCCTGTTTTTTTTTTTTTTATTTGTCTTGTGGTCTTCTATACATACACTTCAATATCCGCAAGTCTGCTGTTGTCTTCAGTAGTGTTTCAAGTACCTCATCCCACATTCAAAGTCAATTAAGTCATGTAATTGACCATTATATCTTTAACAAAGCACTTGGAGTCTCTGAATACATTCGTATTCACCTTCTTATACCATTTTAGTGAGCTAATGTAATTGATATCTGCAGAACAGCTATTTTGCATAAAATGAATTACTGGTAATAATGAACTGGCCACTAAGTATTATTCTAATATGTGAACAGCTAAATTAATAATGATAGACAGGGATTCTAGAACATGCACATCAACAAATGTGGAGGGCCACTAAGAGTGTGCTTTGCTGATAGGAATTCACCATGGGGACCAATGATCTTCAAGAAAGTATGTCACAGGCAACAAAACTAAAACAACATCTTCTACTACTAATAAATCTTATGCATGCATTGTCTGAAATTACAGAGGAAATACATTTATGGATGGATATTTGAACAGTACCAAGGCAGAACCAATGTAAATGTAATAGGGGAACCTACATAATATTGCTTGTTGTCACAGAAAATTTGTGGCAAACATCCTTTGTAACAGCTCCTTATGGGACACTCCTGACGGAGCTTTTCTTGAGAGATATAAACCTAAACAATCTGAAGTCAAATCACAAGTCATTTCTGGTCTCCTTTTGTGACTTTCTTCCTGTTGCTGTGAACTGGAAAACTGAAAGCTTAGTGTCATCATTCACCAGTAAACTGCTTCTCTTAGAGGAAACCTCCTGATTAAATTATTAATGTTCTCGCTAAATTCAAACAACCTGGCTGTCCAGAAAGCTTGCATAATTATTCTACATTGTTAGCCAATAAAACCATCACTATATTTTTTTCACAATTTAGCCATGGCTAACATGGTTCAACCCAGTTTCTCCTCATGGTAAACTCTCAGGCCTCTTTTATTAAATACTATGTAGCTGTGTTTATACACATTTTGCATTGCCATCACATAATGAAACACATTTAGCAGACACACAGCTCAGGAATCAACCTACAAACCCCAAAATCAGAAAAGTTGGCACGTTGTGTAAATCGTAAATAAAAAC
>WMED01013358.1:0-14449 GCA_019650415.1 Pipa parva | reverse complement strand
CTCTAAATCACTGGTCACTCTGGAAGGGTGCACATTGTTACCCATAAAGGTTAGAGTACAAGGCTGAAAACAGTAATAGATCAACAAAGTGTAAATCAGAAGCACTGACAAATGCTGTAGTAGTAATAGTACAGAGAAGGGGTTGCAGGCAATGGATGAAGATGAGTAGATTATGATAAACACTTACATGATTATTGGCTAACCCTTTCCATACAAGAGGATCAACATATTGTATATGCTGGAGTTGTTAAAGTGTATAGTGTGTAGAGGTGAGTGAAGGCCACTTCCTATGGGAGACTGGACTGTGCCAGGCTTAGATTATATATCCAGGGAATAATGTGGCATAGGCCACTTTGCCTAAAAACATGCTGGTTCACTTACATGAACAGTTTCTTCACACCAGGAGTTCTTTAAAAACCAAGATACAGCCTAATTATAGCAATGAGCAGAAAAAGTATACTTTGTTTTAGTAAATATGCACCGCAGTATTTATCCCTATATACAGCAGTAAATCAACATATTCTAACTTAGATTTTTAAATTCTCCTTTGGGCTATGATCCCCAGGATCTCAACCCACTGCCCAGATGTAATTACTGGCTATATCAGGGCAACTGATTTAGAACCTGTCAGGTCCACTTAACAGACTTTTTTTGTAGGAAGCAGGGAGTTGTTTTAGCTGAATGTTAAAAGCATTCAGCTAAGACTGTATAGGGACATTATAACCGTCACTGCATCCTATGTGTGCAATTTGTTCCTGGAAGCAGTTTTGGCCAGCCTAAAAGAACTTACAGCATTTTTTTATTGTGTGTATATACCTGTTTAATAAAACATTTATTTAACCAGAATATACCACAATTGTCATTTCCTATTGGGAACCCATACATACAGCCTGCATTGGGAAAGTGGTCCAGAGGATTTCCAGTTCATTATTGGAGGGTCTCCATTTCTAAGTGCCTTTCCCAAGAGCACTTTCCGGTGAGTGCACTCACAAAAGGGGGGAGTCACAGTGACCCTTTCCCCTTGTTATCTATCTATCCACTAGCACAGGGGTCAGCAAACTTTACTGTCAAAAGAGCCATTTGGCCCCCTCTTCCATTAAAGAAAAGTAATCTGGAGCCGCAAAACATAACAGCTTAGAAACTTTTAAAAAATTTAAGGGGGTAATTCAGCAACGTGCAAAGTGACCTCCGGATCCTTCGCATCACTTCGCACACTGTGTTATGCGCTCGCTGATGTCCTGCACGCGGACATCAGCGAATGCTTTAAAGGGATTTCAGTCTCGGCGAGACCATTTGAGTCTGGAATCCCTTTAAAGTGTTCACTGATGTCCAAGTGCAGGTCTTCAGCGAGCGCATAACAGCATATGCGAAGGATCCGGAGGTCACTTCGCACATTGCTGAATTACCCCCTTAATCTTTTAATTTTACCCGTTACAGCATCAGAATACAACAAACAAAAGAAAATAATAACAAAACTAAAATAATATATCAATCAGAATTACATAACCTTTACTCTTCTTCTTTCATTTGTCAATCAAGGCAGAAGGGAGCCACAACAAGGAGGCTGAAGAGCCACATGTGGCTCCAGAGCCGTGGTTTGCCTACCCCTGCACTAGCATATCATTATTATATGCTTTCAGGTCATCATAGATACCATTATTCACAAATTGGTATATGCCACTTTTCAACATTCAGGCACGTGATTTCATCACATATATCTAACAGTCACTTGCACCTATCACAGTGCACGAACTGCATACTATGTGTATAATCACAATTCACGGGCACAACTGTACATTTTGATTTGACGGTATTACACTAGGGGAGTTTCTTCTCTCCTTTTTTCTATTTCTTTATACATCCATCCAGCGCTACCATTCAGATTCTGGCTAACCGGAATTTACAATTGGATAATTTTAGTAAATGCTTTATATAGGAAAATACATGTATTTAACAGTAACAAATAGGGTGGCAAATAACTGTTTCTGAATAAACTGCGTTTTACCTCATGCTGACTAAATCTGCTCCCTCATGAGTTCTGACAAATGATATGCTGAGATTAGGGAGGTACACACACTGATAGTAGTAAGAATATAATGGAAACAAGACCTGCACACTGTTTAATAATCAAGCGCACTGGGCTTTTTCTGTTTCGACACATACCCTATTAGATACTTGTAGCTATGTTTATCACACGTGTTCAAGATTGTGAAAGTAAGTCGTACTGTGCTTTCCTTATTTAATCCAGGTGGAGATACCTGTAAGTGATATACAGCAATAGTTTCTATGAGGTGAAACTTCTCAAACGATACAAGAATAAACTAACTGCAGGCAGGGGATAGTGGAACATTATATTTGGTAGGAAAAAATAGTCAAGAAATAATTATTATTCCATTTTCTATATTTCTACTTTTCTTTTTACTTTTATCTCTCCCACCAGTAAATAAGTGCCATCCTCACTCTCCTTACATGAGGACCAATCAATTTGGGCATTGCTATAAAGACTAATTAGGGGGTTATTCACTAAGGTGCGAATTCGACTGTCAGATTCTCAAACAGCGGATTCCCATAGCAAATCCGCGACCGTGACAATTTTTAAAGTTGTGTCTGAGACAATTTTCCATAGTAAAGACAGTCTATTACGACATACCGGTAGTATAGCAGTCTATTGCGACTATCTTTAGATGGCGAATTCGCACCTATAGGCAACAATTCAGACTTTAGTGAATAACCCCCTAAATTGTAAGCTTAATATATAAGAAAAGTAAATTGTAAGCTCCACTGGGGCGGGAACTGAAGTAAATGGCTAATCTCTATAAAGTGCTGTGACAGATGTTGATGCAATATAAATACGCTCAATAAATATAAAATGTGAATAAAACGATAAACTGTAAATGAAAAGATGTCAGGATCATAGTAATCAAGAAAAGCTGTATCAAAAAGCAAGATGAAGGAAGTTGTTTTCCAACTGATCAGGTTGTGAGATCACTGTCCTACCTGCCTTATTTTCCTAAGCACCTTTCCATACTGTAAAGTACTGCACAGTTAGATAAAGCTCCACACTTCTCACCACTCCACTTGTGAAACCTCAAAGTCAGGGCTCAATTTCATGTGGTTAAACAAAATTGACTTTATTGTTCTATAAAAAGTTTTCTGATGTAGCAAGTATTGCCAGCTTAAAATTGTGATTAGAGGACAATGACACTTTTGTACATGTCGTTATCCTGCTGTGTTGCTTTGTTAGGTTATACATGGGCCCTTGTTACTGCCAATACCATACTATATGCACTGGGGTTAGTATCTTTTCACTGAAGTGTTATATTGTAAATTATCCAGACATAAAACCCATTTGCACGAATGTTTAATGTGCTCTTGGGAATCAGATTGGGGTGTCCAAACAAAGTCTGAATGGGGCCCCCTAGAGTAATAACACAGAAGGCCCTGCCTAGTTTTCAACCACCACTGCATGTATTAGTTGTAAAAAAAGGAACTTTTGCTAAAGGCCACACTAATACCATGAACCCGTGTCATTTAGTTCTCCAAAACACATGTAAGTAATCATTAAATTACAAAACGTAATAAAATCCACAACATCTGTGGAAAATAAAGTCAAGTACATTTGTTTTATGATTCTTCAAACACCATTACACAGAGAGGCAAGGCTAGTGTGAGTGGAACTTAAACAGACAATGTACTGTCTACAGATAGGACAATTTTTTAATAAAAGAAAACTTGCAATGTATGACTGCAAGGCATGTCTTCCCCTTATAAAAAACAAATGTCTAACAAAGCATATACTTCCTATGAGAAGACATTCTACGCCATTAAAAGTTATGTGGAATAATGCAAGACACAAAAAATGACCCTGTAAATATATATAGGCCAAATTGTAGGCTTCTTTATTGCACATTCTGTATTTAATGTAATCAGAACTGACTTCAATGGGATTTGTGACCAACTCCCATTCAACCGTTTAAAAAAAATACTACTATTATTAAATAGGAGTGTCTCTTTGTTTCCGCCTGTGGGTGTGAGAGTGAATTTGCTTGCTTTCAGTCCCCTAATTTATGTGGATCTGCCATTGCACGAGAGAAATCTTTGAAGTCTGTTAGTAAGTCTGTGAGAGGCAGACCATTTTGTATGTTGATGTGTCCCGGGCCATTATGTACATTTATTTGCCCTAGTATGAAAATAATCATTCTGAGCCTCATTGACTAAAATCCAAATAGTTACGTAGAGCTGTGAATTTGCATCAATTCTCCACTTCCCTGTGTTCGCTATTGAGCAAACTCTGCAAATTGTGAATATGCGACCTATTCAGGCAACTACTTGAGTCACGAACCTACAGGGGTCTTCGCATCATTTTGCATTCACATGCGCAGGTGCTTCTACTATTGACTATGCAGAGCAGTGGTGTGAAGGTATGAATGCAACTAGGTTAGTGGTGGTGAACCTTTTTGGCCCCGAGTGCCGAAAAGGTGATGTCACTCACCAGTGCCATCCCCCAAAGTGCTGGCGCTGATGAGTGATGTCATCGCACCTGCATCGGTGAGGGAGAGCTCCCCAATGAGTGAGTTCTCTTTCAATGTAGGCCGCGCAATCCGGCCTGAAAACTGTCAGACTGGCCTGCATTGAAGGCAGCGGTGGCGACGGCACGCGTGCCCACAGAGAGGGCTCTATGTGCCCTCTCTGGCATGCGTGCCATAGGTTCACCATCCCTGAACCAGGTGAACTACTCTGAATTTGCCTGTTTCAAATCACGATGCAATGCAAAATGTAGAAAAGTGACTTTGACAGGTGAATTTGCAATTTGGTCAATGAGGCTCTCTGTACAACCTCTCTACCCTTTTTATATTTCTCAGGCAACAATGTCCTCCACCCTACCCTTCATCAGTGTGAGAAACCCCAGCACCACCATCACCACTACCTGAAATCGCCCTTCACAGAAGTTGAAGGCTAAACCTAAAATCCCTGAGAACATAGGCTGTTGATCTCATGCTTAGAGCCTTGCAATGTACATTCTGAGGCTGGGAGTCACATTTCTTATAACTTCTACTGATCCTGAGGCAACAAGTTGGGATTTCTTAAAGCAATCAGGATTCAGCGATGCATGTTTTTAATATAACTGAATCTAATGTAAATCAATCTGTATCTTCTGAAACATGAAATTCAGTGTTTCACATTTGTTTGATCTGTCTACCATCAAAAGCTCTAGTACTGATAAATGAAACAGACAAGTATTTTTAGAATTTAAGGTAAGAATGTCTGGTTAATATCTGGTCAGAAGTCAGATTAAAATCTGGTTTCATTTAACACCACATACTGTTTTTGTCCCTGTATGTTAACAGAAGGATTCCAAAATATATCCTGATTTTAGAAAAAATGAACACATTTACCTGTAGTAGGTGGTAAAAATGGTCTGAGAATAACAATAATAAATTGTAACAAATTTACCCACTATCCTGACCAGAAGTTTTAATCAGTGGGGAAGATTTTGAGAGGCAGCCATAACTACCGTATGTACTCGTGTATAAGTTGAGAAATTTTTATTAAAAAAGTCATTTAAAAGAGTACAGTTGATTTATACACGAGGCAGGTTAGTTTTGAGAGAAAAAAAATGGCTAGAGAGAGAGCTGCTTGGAGCCGCGACACAAACAGCATAGCAGGAGAGGCACTGACCAGCATCTGCAAGTAATTACAGTACACACACGCACACACACACGAGTGCTGAATAAACTCACCAGGGGGTTAGTTGAGCAAGCCTATTAACAGCATCCACCCATTGCAGACTCTCACACCAGCAAAGGGACTGGGGCAAGACCGGAGCAAACAGAAACACATGCAATCAGCCAGCCCCTTAAAGGAGAACACACACTAAATGGTAGCTGACAGAAATAAATAAAATCTTATTATCTTGTATTTTTCCAACAATTATTTAATATGTTATTCTAACAAAAACCCTAAGTTTAACTCTCGACTTATCCACGGGTCATAGCAAATTTCATAATTGTTGGCCCAAAAACTGTCTTTGACTTATGCACGAGATCGACTTATACACGAGTATGTACAGTAGGCATTTCAAATATGTGTGTAGTAGATAATAATTATTATAGTACCCCTTTTACCACCTCTTTTTGTAGGATGAGCAGATTTTAACTGATCCTAAAGTCAGACACCCAGTGGGCTTTGAGGAACAGGGCAAGGGGCACCCCATCGGTAAACCTCAGCCTGAGTATATAAGGCCCTGACAGTTCCCTGATTGGTCTACAAATCAGTACCCAGATTGGCACATACATCTCTCTGAAAAAAGTGCTAGTTGTATCATAACACAAGACAAATGACATGGGAATGCTCTGATAACTTACTCTTTCCAGGAACAGCTCTACATCGTAGAGCACAGGGATTATCAAAGTTGAAAAATACAGGTAATGCCTAGTATATTACTAATGAATTTGTGTAAAATAGGGTGAAAAAGTCATTGTCGCCAAAATCAATATTTATCAAGCCCCTTATATATTCGATATCGATATACAAGGCTAATTAATTTTCAACTTTGATAAATATCCCCCAAGGCATTCAAACCCAAAACACAATGGATTTAAGAAAAAGCTTTAACATAACTGGTTCTGCTTTCACTACAAGCAGGTTTTCACATTCAACTGCAAAATGCATGCAAGATCCTTAACCTGAGCCTCTTACACACTGCTGGGAAACTCCATGCAGTGATGTTCTACACTATTCCAGGAGATTCCTGGAACTCGTTGGGCAGGTGAAGCCTCCCAACCACTTGGGTTACTGAGGGCCTCATTTACTAAAGACTGCACGTGGACATCAGCGAGTGCTTTAAAGGGATTCCAATCTCGGCAAGAACAAAAGAGTCACCTCGCTGAGACTGGAATCCCTTTAAAGCGCTCACTGATGTCCGTGTGCAGGACATCAGCAAGCGCATAACACCATGTGCGAAGTGAGCCGAAGGATTCAGAGCTCACTTCGCTCAATGGTGAATTCCCCCCTGAATAGTTGTGCATAGCTATAAATTCACATTTGATCACCACTTCCCATGTTCACTTATTGTGGTGAATACTTATCTAATTTGAGCAACTACAATAGTCGCAGATTTATGGAGCTATTTGCATTACTTTGTATGCGTGTGCACACGTACTTTGCGTATTGAGCAAGTGGCGGAATCTGTCACAGTCACAAATTCGACAAAGCAAATATAGTTTCATTGTCAATATCAAAATTTACTAAGCCCTTTTCAAATTATTTGAACTTTTACAAATATTTGCCTGGTTGAGGGTGGAGAAAGCCCATTATTTTCTATGGAGATGGAGCACTAAAAGTTTTCTAAGTCCCTGGTTGAAAAATCAGCAATATTGATAACGATATCAAAGGGCTCCATTGAATGTAATGTAAATTACATAAATTAGGGGAAACCGAAAATGAAACTGAACAAAAATGGCAGATGATTTTAGTATCCCTGCAGTGTGCAACCATAGTTACTGCTACTATCCTGGATGTTCCAGTGGTTGCTTCTTTAAAACTTCATACTTCAAACTCAAAGGGGGTAGAACAAAGGTCTTTCTTTCCAACACAGCCTCATACTGGGAAAGTTACACGTCAGACTGAGGAGTACTTCATGTTACCTTTTTCTCCAGACCTAAACAAGAGAACTAAAATGCAGTAGGTTGTACTATTTTCACATTGCAAATAATCAATTTCTCATGTCTTTATAAAGTTTATTATTTTTAGCTATTTAAAACATCTTAGATTTACCCAGAAAGTTTGCAGTGACCTGGTACACCATAGCCCAGGGATGGACAAACTACAGGCCTGCCGACATCTTTGGCCCTTCTGCCAATGTCGAGTGACAGGGCTGGGCCATTGTCTAGGCAGCCGTGCTCTCTCCCCTCATCCCTAAAAGCTTTCAACTTCTTGTGAGAGAGTTACACTGTAGCGCTAAGGCTAAACGCTAAATCAGATGGAGCCGGGATAGGGAAGTATTAGGGACAGGGAATAGGAGGGGGACAAGTACCAAGATAGCGCCCCCCCCCCCTCCTTCAGAGGGTAAGGAGTAGGAAGGAGGGGGCAGCACAGTGGGGGAGGAGGGTGTTGCTGGGGAAGTTGGGCCCAATAAAGCCATTCCTGTTTTTCATATGGCCCCATGGAAAAATGAATTGCCCACCCCTGCCATCGCCCATAACATACTATTATGAAAATAAAATCTCATATAAATGACCAACTCCAGCAATTTGGTTTGCAGTAGTTAGTTGAAAAATTACATTTTAGATAGAAATAACTTAATCAAAATGATTTTGATTCATTACAGTCGACATATAGAAATATTAAGACTATTGTTTACGTCTGACCACAATTTAAAAGACATAGTATATATATAGGAAGCTCACTATTAGAACATCATCAAAGCGAAAGTTTAAATACAAAGCATCTGTCTTAAATCTCGTGTGTCTGTAATTGTAGATATAAAAGTTGCTTACGGTTTTACTAGGCACATTCATCGTGTACATTTATCAAGGAGTGTTTTATTTGTTCAGTATACCGGTATGTGGAAAAGATTCTATCAATAGTAAAATCCATTGTGCTCCATTTATTTTTTTAGATGAAAAAGAATCACTGCTTCCATTTCCCTTTGTAAGAGTAGGGTCATCGAACAAAGCAGACCTCAAATACAAGTGATTTATCACATAATGGATATAGTGTCACAGTATTGTTTTTCTCTTGTTTATACATATGGATACTACTAATAATGGGATATCATTTACCCTACAGTGTCTTTTGCTTTATATGATTCCTTTCAGCTGACATTCATAGTCTTTCAGTCTCTAAACAGTAACATGAAGAAGTGCACACAAAAAAGTACCTTATTCATGTATATTTCACTTGAAAAAGTGAACCATACTTCTTTAAGATTTGGACAATTAAGTTAAAGGGGCAGCTAAAGTGGTAGTAACAACCAAAATTTTTATTAAAAAATCACATTTGGATTGGCAGTTGTGCATAGTAGTTATTTATGTACAGTATATGTGCAATGTTGCCTTTGAAGCTATTATCATGAATGGTATTCCTTCCTGTCTGTTCTTATATTTACTGATAGCAGCCATGCTGTTAAACAGACCCCATCCAGTCCTATTGCTTTCTATGGGGCTTTATTCAGGAAGTGTGACCTAAAGTTTTAAACATAAATTATAATAAATATCTTACTTTCTAGACACAATTTAGAATTTTTGGAAGGACATAATGAATATACTGTATAGTAACTATAAATGATTTTGAGGCATTTTCAATTTTTGGTGTTACTGTTATTTTTAACAACAGTAAAAGACTTTCCAAAAGAAAAATATTCACTCTTTTTTTGGGTGTGACTGGTCCTTAGATTATTCTATTCCTACACCTTGATCCTTTCCTTCCATTCCCATGAGCAGAAAGTGTAATGTGTATATTTAGGCTAGAATGTACTAGACTAGCAGGAATTCATATTTGGTACAGTTTTTATTTATTGTACTAGTAGAGATTGTCATGTAAAGATTTTACACAGAGGAAAATGTTTTCCATTACTAATTTTAGCAAACTGTTTCATTCTGTGTTAGTCATGATTTAGGATTTCTGTAGGACCTACAGATAGTTTGCCTTTTTTTTCCCATAAATAAACATTCATCCAGATAGAATTTGCATCACTGCTTTCAATGTAACTGTAGATAATACATATTAGTCACTATAAAAAGTGAGAAGCATTTCTGTAAATATAATTTGGAAGATTTGGAAGTGAAGCCTTTATGCATGCCACACTTTAGGGTAATTCAGCATAGTGCGAGACCACTCGAGTCGCCTAACGAGACTGGAATACCTTTAAAGCATTCGCTGATGTCCGTGTGTAGGACATCAGCGAGCACGTAACAGTCTCTGCAAGCTGATGCGAAGGATCGGAAAGTGAGTTCGCACTATACTGAATTACCCTTTGTGCAAAGTGTCATCTCGAGCAAATAAATAATATAGAACATGCATACAAGTTGCAAAGTTAGAAAGCACATCAGAGCAATCATTATTAAAGTACCTCTAACAACCAATCCGGTTCCACACTGCTGATACCAGTAACAATTTCAATGTCAGTAAAACAGTTTTACTTACATTGCCAGCATTTTATTATTGTGACAAGCAGCAGCATTAAGGGGGTAATTCACTAAGGTGCGAATTTGACTGTCAAATTCGCAAACAGCGGATTCCCATAGTAAATCCGCTACAGTTTCCCCATTGTAAAGTTGCGACAATTTGCCCATAATAAAGTCGCAACAATTTGCCCATAATAAAGTCACAACTGCGACAATATTCTCATTATAGAGATGTGACTGCGACAGTAGCAGCCTATTGCGACTGTCTTTATCTGGCGAATTCGCACCTACACGCAACAGTTTGGACTTTACTGAATAACCCCCTAAAATTACTATATGAATTCACTCCTAAAAAACATGGGCAAATGCTTCAACTGGCGCATGGTGTACATCTCTATTTGCACAATGCTTTGTTCAACAGCCTACTCAATTGCTGATTGGCTGCATATGTACCCAACCCACTTGCCAGCTACTATATGCTTCTCATCAGTTTCATTAAACATTTGTCAGCAGTCTATTGCCCATCAATTCCACTACTAAATAATACATATCCCTTCAATGATATCAGTTTTTATGCATATTGATAGGTGGCCCAAGAAGCTGCTAACCAGTTCCATTACACATTGTTCAGTGGTACACGCATTTTCCCACCATATTTATTAAACAAACATTAGTATAATTTGTGGCAGAGGGTGTCTGTTTACAGCTGCTGCTTCTTTATATTTATTATTCTTTACATTACATTAAGAGCAACAGCGCCCTCTCTATACAGCCCCCGGTAACATTGGCATGCATGGCCACAAAAAGCTTGACACAAACCTTCAAGATAGGGGCAGTGGCTACTAGTTTTAAGAAGTAAATACAAAAATAAGGTTGCATTTTCCTTTCTATAAATATCTTTTTGTTGTTTTATTGTCTGAGTTAGTAAGCTATATAATAAATCAGTTTTAATAACGGTTTCTTTATCTAGCGAGAGAGAGAGGAACATGCAGCATTTTATTCCATTTTATTCCAGTGTACAATAGATATCAGACCCTAAATTTCACCATTTTTTGGCTGTAAAAAGTTTAAAAGAAGAGGTATAATGTAGATAGAGAGTAAAAAAAAATCACTGCCATTGCCTTTATATTCTTTATAATTATTGCTTCATTAATTATAGTTAGGTGACTGACAAAATAAAAATTCAACCTGAAACTGAGTATTATATACAGCCCTTAGCAGAATTTCTGAGATGTAAAGTACAATGTTACCTCAGGCATTGGTGCAGATTCTTTAGGAGGGGAATTTAGGATAGTCCGAAGTCAGGTGCAGAGTCTTCGCCTCACTTTGGACTGACTGATATGCGCTCGCTGATGTTCTGCACGCAGACATCAGTGAGCGCATTAAAGGGATTCCAGTCTTGGCGAGAGCAAAAGAGTTGCCTCACCGAGACTGGAATCCCTTTAAAGTGTTTGATGATGTCCGTGTGCAGGACATCAGCGAGCGCATATCAGTCAGTCCGAAGTGAGGCGAAGACTCCGCACCTCACTTCGGACTATCCTGAATTCCCCCCTAGGTCTTATAATCTGTTTTTACAAATCTTCAATCTTTCTTTTGCCATTGAAAGATCTTACACGTGATAAATAAAGAATGATAGTTAGAGTGATGGCTTTGCACAGTGCCCTTCTGAGCCCAGAACATTTTATATTACATAAGCCTTGAAATTTGCTACATATTTAGGGGGGAAATCACCATTGTGTGAAGTGAGCTCCGAATCCTTCGCCTCACTTCGCACAGACTGATATGCGCTCGCTGATGTCCTGCACGCGGACATCAGCGAGCGCTTTCAAGGGATTCAAGTCTCGGCGAGGCGACTCTTTTGGTCTCGCCGAGACTGGAATCCCTTTAAAGCGCTCACTGATGTCCGCGTGCAGGACATCAGCGAGCGCATATCAGTCTGTGTGAAGTGAGCCGAAGTGAGCTATGTGCGCGATGACGTCGGCACGTTCCGCAGTGCGGTGACGTCACCTCTTCCAGGTCTCCGGTTATTACATTTAAGACGCCAGTGTTTCAGGTAATTGCTACGCCGCAGGAAGAAGTCTCATCTGTCGGGACGAAACGCGTTCAGCTGCCCTTAGCAGCACTAACTCCCCTGCATATTACTGCATCTTGATCAGTCCTCTCTAAATACTCTACCATCTGACCGCATTATTATTTACTGGACTGATAGCATCGCCGAGTTTGACTGGGGGTATGATATTTGATTTAGTGGACGACATTAGTATTAGCCATTTAGGTACACACTTGAAGTTATAATTATCCATTTATAGGTATTTCCTCACTATTTATTATTTTCTTTTGTTTCATTTGTTTTTTGTGAGGATCATTAACTAGTGCTGTGTATACTTTTTGCACAATTCTATTGTGTCTTTGCCACTATGAATTTGGTTGCTGCTATTTGTTACATTGTTTTAATTGCTTTTAAGTGTTTTTAATATGTTCCAGTCTTACTGGCCCCCTTTTTCATATCTCATTATTTTCACATTATTGTTGTTTTTGCTGTGTTGATATAAATGATTGATTTTTGTGTGCACTTAAATTTGGAGAGTCTCTGCCTTTTCCTTTTCATTTTATAGTGTGAATGTTGTGGACAGGATTTTGGTAAAGCCATTTGGTAGTCTTGTTTAGAGTTAAACAGCAGATCAACTCCTCAGATTCATTTGGTGCAAAAGGTGGGGAAAAGTAACAGGTCTTTTCAGCTGTCCTGGTATGACAAAGTGAGCCTCCCCTCCTTGAAAGACCAGCATCCGCCACTGGTCTATACATATCTATAAAAAAAACTCATTGTTTGGCTGGTATGTATGAAAAAGTTGGAAATGGAAATGTGACTCAAACTTCTGGGAAGTGGTCATTTGATGTTAACGCAATGTTTGACAATAGCCCATTGAAAATGATTTAACTAAAACCCCTGTGTCTTATACGTGCTGTAATGCTAAATATGAGGCAAGTAAAAAAATGTAGTTTTTCATCACCTAGCAGGAGAAAACACAGTTTGCTTTACAGTATAATTATTCAAGTCTGTTATCAGTTCATAAAGTTTTCATTGCAAACAGATTTGTGATCTTAGTGCTGGTGAAGTAATATTTCTGACATCATTCATTTTGTCTTCTTTTTTTTTATTATTTTTCATTATAACTGTGATAACTAAGATAAATATGAGATTGTGTATTCTTTCCAGTACAGTTACGTACTGGGTAATATATTGTCTTCTTTTGGCATTTAGCAGTATTCTATAATAACGTAACGTGCAATATTTTGGCATTATATGGAACAATAGCAAACATTAATAAAAAACAACTTTTTTTTTTTTTTTTTTTACTTTTCCAAAAATGTAATGTATTTGGAACAAAAACTGTGATTCTTGTTAAAAAATAAAACTGGAATTTGTATTTATTATGCCATGGACTGTAAGCTCACACCTTAGACAATTTGCAGAAATGAATTTCAGGAGCTTAGCCATTCTGAAAAAAGAAATGGGATAGTTTTCTGAAAATAAGTCAGTAATGAAAATTTTCTCTGTATTTCCAGAGGTTGTAGATCAATGATCAGACTGGTCAGACTGTGATTTTCTTGGAGGTAGCTCCAAGCGCTACTTATACAATTCTGCTACTTTAATTGTCATGTGATTTGTACCCCCCTCCCATGGAACTGGTTCCAGCTTCCTCCATTGAATGTGGGCCACTGCTCAGACATTTTACCATTTACCAGTCTCAATTTAAGCAATAGCCAGTTTTCATCTGGAAACCCTAGGTATACCTAATTCTGAATTGGGCCCTAACTTTACCTATATTATACACCAGTCTCCTGTTTTGCCCTGCCTCCAACCAGATTTATCCCATAATGCACCAGATTTGACCTCTCCCTGGAGTTCTACATTCTGGTATGATGAACTACATTATCAGGCTTTGTCTTAGGGCAATCTACTGCTCAGTTTAGCAACTCCTCAATATCACTGAATCACTGTTATTCCCAAGCATTGTGCTTAGGTTTATAAGATAAATTTTATGATAAGGATTATTTTAAACCAGTCCCACAATGGCTACATTGTAGCTGAACAAAATACCCTGTGTGGATTATCCCACAGGAAACAATGGAAATGTCACAGATGATAATGTGGACCCACTGTACTACCTTGAAGTTTGGCTTAGGTAAACTGCGAGGCACGGAATCTAAGAGGTCTCAGGTCTTCGCCTTTAACCCCCGCAAGGAGGTACTGGTTTTAACTGCTGGAGACCTCCAGGTCGCGACCCTCGAGTGTACCCTCCAAGGTAGTTGCTAGTCAG
>WMED01013357.1:0-13537 GCA_019650415.1 Pipa parva | reverse complement strand
CAGCTGCACACCTAGGCTCTGTATATAAGGGCAGCTGCACACCTGGGCTCTGTATATAAGGGCAGCCGCACACCTAGGCTCTGTAAGGGCAGCTACACACCTCTGCTCTGTATATAAGGGCAGCCGCACACCTAGGCTCTGTATATAAGGGCAGCCGCACACCTAGGCACTAGTTTATAGAGAAGACCTATGACAGACTGAGAGTGACAAGTCGCATATCGCTTCCTCCTGGTTCCCTGCCCTTTGGCCACTGCTCCTGCCGCCGGACTCAGTATGAAGGATCGCACTCGGGAGCTGCGGGCTGTGAGTATATATATATATATATGTAGATTTGGCTCATTTTTTTTATCCATCGTTTACTTGTTGCATCAGGTCTTATCGCTGTAGATGTGTTATGTCAGCTGCTGGGAGGAAGCCCATAGGCATCAGGGCGTTATCTCTGTGTGTGTGTGTGACAGGTACAGCACTGAGTAACATGACACCTGCTGCGAAAAATCCCACAAAGCTAAAAATCACTGTATGTTAATATGTCAGATTCATTGGACAGGCCACACATGTTCTTCACAACTGATCGCTCAGCTTTGGGCAATAAATCCAGCACCCTAGGGTATATGAATAACAGGGACTGGGCTGTCACCCTGTGCCAATGCAATAATAACCAAGATTAATACCCAACTCATATGTCATCTCATATGCCTAAAGTGTACACAATCTTATGTTTTTAATTTCTGTGTGAGAAATAAATATTAAAGAGGGAGACAAGTCCAGCTGCCCTTTTTGTTGTTAGCACCCATGGGAGATCATGCCCCAACTTCTCCACATGTCATTAGATGGTGAAAACATTGGTCTGAAACCTGGCTTTTGCTCATGAACCACCCAGAATCCTTTGGTAACCTGTGTCAAAGTTACAGTAAATGCAACACGGCGGGTTTCTAGAATAGAATATTTTGCAGTGATCACATATTTCATTTGGTGGCTTGGTCAACCCTACCTAATTTGTAGTCTGCAAGTGTGCTGTTATATATGGTTGCACCTACGTGTTGTAAATACCTGTGTTTTATTCTTGTTTAGAAACATTTAACCACCCTTTGAATGCTGAATAAAACTAGGTGTCTGTAGTACATCAAGGGGCTACAATACATTTGTACACAGGGATCTCTGTAGTTGAGTACCATTGCTGGGTGTAACAGGAGATGTGGGTGGGTGAGGGGAACTATATTCCTACAGTGTGTCCATTCACTGTGTTGTTTCATCAGTGGATTTCAAATTAAAATTTCAGCAATGAGAGCCTTGAATCATGTGTGAGGTCTGCCTGTCTTTAATAGAGTAATGTTCCATTTACTGTGCTTTGCTCTTCAAATTGAGGGCACTGAAAAAATACTGCAGTATTACTTTATTGTTACAATGCCTGTTGCACCTAACAGCACATATCACAATCAACCAACCTGATGGAGGTGAATCCTTTTTTTTTTTATTTTTAAAGCAAGGAGACAGGTTCCTGGAGACTAGAGCAACAGCTGCAAGAGTACAGTTTGTTTGAATATGGTATAGGGCATTTGAGATGCATCACACTGAGCAGATTATAACTTGCACCTATTCAGTAAGACCAAGTGCTTGCATGCATGTGCATTATATGTGCTGTCACCAGTCCCACTATGCATTCCATTTGTGAGCCTCTGATTGAGCTGTAGAATGTTGCAACTCTGGTGCATTCGACCAGTCAATCCAAAGCAGCCCTCTAGTCTTCTCTTATGGTCTTGCATTAAAGATATGCTGCATTTTATTGTAAGTTGGTCAGTACTGATTTATGTCCTTTTTTCCTCTCAAAATGAATTGGACTTAGCTTTAATAATAATAATAATAATAATAAAATTGAATACATCATGATGCCATTAGACATTTTCCAGTGATGCATTTTAATGCTACTAAGACACACAGCAAAGGCTAGTGTGAAAATCTACTTAAGTAACGTAACATTTTAGGTTAGATCAAAAACCTGGGTAACTACTGCTCATTTTATTGGTTGTGATCATTTGTAGACTAGTCAAATTACTATTGGAAAAATGGTTCTCTTTGTATAATAGTGATGTGACACGTGTTTGTGGTACAGCCACACATCCATACCAGCCAAAAAATGTATAGACAAAATAACACATAATGGTTTGCATGTAGAAAATGGTGATTATGCAGATGGGACATCAGGAAATACATAGAACCTTGCCTTGGATGTTTATGTTGCAGTATGCTATGGCAGGTGGTTCCCCCTGCAAAATTTCTGACACATTCCCCACCTCTATCTTTCAGAGTCTGCAGGGCCCCACCCTATATATATATATATATATATATATATATATATATATATATGTGTGTTATGTTTCATAATCTATTTTATGCTATAAGGGAATTTGCTTTTAGATTTCTTTGTACTGTACCTAGCAAATCCTGTGCATGCATATTTAAGACAGGAGGAATGTAATTTTACAAATGGTAAAGTAGCTCCCCCACACCTTCTCTTTCTCCATTTATCCTTGTATGTAATCGGTACAGGTATAATCAACATGCTTTGTTTGTAGTAGATGTTAAACTACCATTCAAAGTATTTCCTCATTGAAGAATTTATAGATTTTTCAAATGACCAGACAAAAGTTTGCCACATTGCAGAAATAATGGTCTTTCCTGAGTATGCAAAGTTGAAGTGCTGAATTCTTGTGAATTTGCCATATATGGAACAATTTGCATTTTGATAAGTAAGCCTCTAATTTGACTAATTCATTGAACTGAGCAACAGTTGCAGGTATTCCTTGCAGTAGTGAATGCTAGTGGCTAGATGCCTGATTACTGTACAGTGGTATTATGCTGCAACTTAAATGCATCAAAACCATCAAACAATCAAGCTACATGTGTTGCTGGTTCTCTATTGAATTTGAAATATGCAATTCACCAGCACGTGTGTTGGGGAGGTTTCAAATCACACCCTGCTTTTTTTCCTGATATAAATTGAAATATAACTTCTAAAGATTTCCCTTGACAAAGACACTAGCATAGAGAAAGTCTACATCTGTTTGATTTTTAATGCAGTGGTGTCAAAATGTATACATTGACTGCTTTTCACACAGACCTGTGCACGCTATCTACAATATATCATTAAATTAATGAAGCATGCCATCTCTTACGCATAATAGAAATTCTAAAAATACTTATTGCAATGTCAGCTGTTAGCAGTGCTGAAAAGATCTAACTGTGATTAGCTCAGGGATATATTACTGTTGTCAGAAACTGTTACTGGTATTATTTGGAGAATTACCCCTATGATCTGTGAGGCTTACCATTTCACAGGTGGTCCCTATAAAGCTCCCTTAAGAAATAATGGCCACTCCAATGTTAATGATTGCAGTCGGCAATAAAGACTGCCAATAACTATAATAACATACCCCAGCAAAACATAATGTTACATATGTTAATAAATATTTATATTTTCTATATTTTCAAATGTTATCACTCACTATATATTCCTATATAATTTTTAATAATCCATAAGGTTTACTGTATCATTCTGTTTACTTAAATATGCAGTATTCATAAAAATTACTGTTTAAAAATGATAATTTCTGCCGTCTCAAACATTGTAATAATAAATTCACTTGGCTGCACTCCTGAAAACAATGGTTTGTTTGAACCATCATTGCCTGAAGGGTTCTATGGGGCTATAGTTTTCTGTTATAATAATATTTATCTTTGTCATAAAGCGAGACAAGACTGTTGTGTTGGTAAAGAACAAATGGATAAATCATCTTTGAAAGCACAAACAGTTTAACAACTTTCTTTAGATTTAAAAGCCTATTAATTGTTAATGATGATCTTCTTTAGTAAGCAATAAAGATTGTTTAAGGTACCAACGTGCATTTTATTCAGATGATGTCGGACTTCCTTCACCCCCACCCATATCCCATATGCCAAGGGGTGAGGGAGGAACAGAACATGGCATACAGGGCAGCCCATTTAGAATAATTAATTTGTCAAGGGACCCCCTAACCTATAATATAGGACCAGCAGGCTATTCTCGTTTGGGGCGGGTGCAGTATATAAGTAAGGGGTTACATACATAGGGTGCCATTTTGTGAGGAGCTGCCAAAGAGAAAAAGTTTCCCACCCTCCCCTCCCTTATTCATACATTTCTATTGTTAGGACAAGTTATATATTAAAGGCTTGATAAAAGTGAAGAAATATGCTGTGAGTTAAAAGTTATATATGTTTAATGCAATTACTGTCACAGCTGGAAGGGTTTTTGGCACTGATGTTGCAAGAATTGTTATATGTGATGAGTTATGGCTACTCTGGACTGGCGCCAGCAGCTCACCGCTTTGGTCCTTGCCCAGGTGGTCGGAGACTCTTGGTTGATAAGGTTTTATCCGTGCCAGTTGCATTGCAACTGCCGGCACTATAGTTTGTAGTTTAAAAGTTTTAATAAAGTTGTGGCCAACATTTCACCAATACAGTTGTATGGGTCTCTTATTTCTACCTATCAAATAATTCAGCAGGGCAAGAAAGGTCTGCCCACCTAGTCTGCCATATCTCCTTAAAACCTCTTAGGGCATTGTCACAATATTTGTTTTAATGCCAGTATCAAAACACAAACAAGACTGAGGCCATTGTGAGCAATGGTGACCACAACAAATGTACCAAGACTTTTTGGGGTTAATTAATCAAAGTGAGAATTTGACTGTCTCATCACTTTGGGTTGTCATGCTACAATTCTCTACTCCTTATTCACTAAATAGAGGATTCTCATAGACATAATGCATTAGTAGTCATGTCTTACATAGTGTGGCGTATTCAGTTGGACAGTAGGAGCCCTGTCATTAGCCCCCTAATTTGACACTTCAATTTGGCAAAGTTAAACAGGTGAATGCACAATACGACTTGTTGAATTTGCTACAGCATCAGACTCCTATGATGAATAGGCAAATTAACCTGTGCACACTCACATAAAGCGGTGTGAATTGCCCAATAATTCCAGACTGACGTAAGGTGTCAAATTGGTCTTGAACTTGGTAGATGGCAGAGTTTGCTGAATACACGGGTAAGTGGTGAAAAAATGTGAATTTGAACCTGTCCGTGACTAATTGCCTTTTCATGAATAATCCCCTTAGTGAATAAAGAATGACAAAATACATCTGAGCAGTTTCAGTCACTGTTTGCACTAAAAGCTTTTTAAAGTTTTTTTTATGTGTTTAGAGTGTTTTTTATGCAAGACACAAGATGAAAAAAATATATATATATTTATAATTTATATGTTTTTTTTTAAAGTAAAACACACTAGACTAGAGGGAATTGGAGTGACAAGTAATTATAAGAGGGTAAAGCTGAAGCAGCGCTACCATATCCATGGGTACTGTGCAGTGAACTGCAAGGGGATTTGGAATGTGTGTAGTGCACTGCAGGGGTACTGCACACAGGAAACATTCATCTTCCATCCATTCATCCATCCATGAACGCGTGTTTAAATGTGTAAACATAGCACAGATATCCAGCTCCAGGCAATGCCTTGCCTCATTCAGGCTTGCTTATCCTGCATTTCTACCCTGTAAGCCACAAGAGTCTCATTATAATCACTGTGCACCAACTTTGGCAAGATACTTTAATTAGTATTTTGAGGATCGCTGCTGATAGACCATGGACATTCTATCAGCAGTTTGTCATCATAAACATGTGGGAAAGAAAAAAAACTGTATATAGTGCTGTCATGAAATGATAATTTTCTAAAATGTGTTTAAAATGCAAACAAATTCTAGTTTCTAATTGTGTTAGCAGAGAATTATGATTATGGAGGACTTGTTTTGATGTCCCATTAATGCATAAAGCTATCTACTGTACAGTGTCCATCATTGTCGGCCAGTCAGCTTGGATAACCCTTTTTTCAGAATGCTTGCTTGGTCACTACTTAAGCACTCAATTGTTGCATCTAGGCCAAAAGTTAGTAACATCTGTACGTTGTCTTGGGGTGACTTTTGACGCTACTATTTTTTTCTCTAAATATATCTCCACCACTGCTAAAACGTGTCGATTTTTCCTTTGCAACACTGCCAAGATCAGCCTCTTTCTCTCTCACGACACTGCTAATACTCTCATACATGCTCTCCTCCTATCCTGCTTGGACTACTGCAGTGTTCTTCTATCTGGCCTTTTAGCTTCCCACATCTTCCCACTCGAATCTATTCTAAATTCTGCTGCCAAAATTCTTTCCCTCTCTCCCCAGAAGGGACAGCCTTTCTCCCAATCTTCCTCTGCTCTTTAGCTCCCCATAAACAAACAAATTATTTACAGTGTTCTCCTTCTGACATTTAAGGCACTTCACTCAGTTGATCCTCTCTACATTTCTTCACTCATATGCCTGTACATTCCTCGACGTCAACTGTGCTCTTCCCAAAGCAACCAGCTTTGCATGCCAAACACTAATACAGTCCTTTCTCATCTTAAACTCTTCTCTCTTTCTTCCACATATGGAAATCTATACCCCTTTATCTTTGCCAGGAACATTCCCTCTATACTTTTAAAACCAAACTGAAATATACCCTATTTATATGTATATATTTTTTTCCCTAGTTATTTATGCGTATTATATGTAGTTATTGACCAATGTTTCAACACATGGTTATTAGCACTTATTAACCCTCTAATTGTGTTTGTAATGTCTTCCTTTCACCTAGATTGTAAGCTCTACGGGGCAGGGGCCTCCAACCTCTTGCGTCAACCACAACCTGGCACATAAAGTGTTATATACTTGTGATATTGTACTTGTACTGTATAATGCACTTTTCCCATGTCTTTACTATACTGTATTTGTACTGCTGAATTGTATAGCACTGTGTAAATTTGTGGTGCTTTATAATTAAATTATACATACATACAAGTCAAGCAAATACAGCACATTGTTTATAATAATCAGTGGCAAAACTAGAAGGCATTGGGCACAGTACAAAATTTGAGATGGGGCCCCTTTGTCATTCTACCTAAAAACCCCTTTCTCCAATTATGACTATTTTATTAATCATACATTAGTCGATGTGCTATGTTATGTGACAGATCTATTATAGTTGTACATATTTTTTTTAGGCCAAAACAATCAAGTTCCATTAAAAATCCACAGCTGTAACTTAAAAATCCTCAAACAATACCTTTAAAACAACATTTTAAAGTTATTTCAAACATATCACTTGTTCATTTTGTGTGTGTGCGATGAAGTTATATTGTATGTACTAGTTACAGATCTCTAAAGGCACAACCATACCATTTTCTATTTCCTTGTCACATGGTGTACATATTGGTAATGTCTTATAACTGCTGATGGAATATAAGCTGCTATCACTGTACTGCAGTTGCCTTTTTACTTTGTTACAGGGGTACAATAGCTCGTTACTGTTACAACAGTATCACATTTAATACAGCTGTATTAAAGGATCAATAACGCACAACAAAAAAAATTCTAATTTGGATTGGCATGGCAGTTGTTCAAATACAGCACTTGTGTCCTGTTACATTTTAGGTTGAAATAATGTATTTTATTGCTTTCCATAAAGAACAAGCGCAGTAGCAGATTTTTGCTACTGCAGTTGCTCTTTTCAGCAAAATAGACAGGTACTGGAAGAAGAGAGGACTGTGGCAGCTAACAAGAGAAGAACATTTTGTCAATGCAGGTGAGAGAAGCTGTAATGCTGGAACTTAACACTGGTATTGGTAACTAGCAACCCCATTCTTAATCACCCCTAGACAAAATAAGCTCATAATTTTTCTTTAAGATGCTACTTGCACTGCATCTACAAATTACATTGTAACAGAGATAAAAATTTCTTTCCCCTTATATCTCCTATCAAAGTCCTGCTTTGAGTCATGTAATAATCCATCTTCAGTATATTGTAAGGAGGTGTGGTTTAGTGGCTTGGGTGTGGACTGATGTTATTTCAGGTGTTCATAGGACTGAAGATCTTGGTAATATGTCTGACATCTCCTATAGAAGTGTAGACACAATAACCAAGTGTATTCATATCCCGTACTAAGAAACAACAATGGAATAGGTGGTCATCCTAGATAAGTCAGTGTGATAAGGGTATTGTACTGTTATGTTAGTTTTCACAGTGGTACATTATGGTGTTCACCATTATGTGTACCTTTTTCATAGTTGGTGCAATGATGCTGGCCATTTCAGTTTTTAGCACCAATTTTGCTTATTGACAATTTTAATAAAGGGACTGCTTGCAAAAATTGGCAGTAGGTTGGCGTCTGTAGCTGTCTACATCATCACATATCTGTGTCAGTAGCCATCTACATCATCACGCAGTTCACCTTTAAAAATCAATCTGTTCCTAGCTTCTATTAATTTAGCTTGTCTTCTGCCTGCCCTAACCTTTGCTTTGGATTCCTTGACTATTCTAAATTTGTGACTACCCTGACCTGTGCTTTGACTTACAACTACGATTCCTCCTCCCGCCTGGATTTCTGGTGTTTCTCCAGTGGTCAGCTGTTCTAGGGGCCCACAACATGGGAGCTTCCTCACAGCAAAAGCCATACCCTCTTGCAGGAGTTAAGAGTGAAGACCAGGGTCTTCTTAGACTCCGCGCCCTAGAACAGCTAGTGCTAAGGCCACTACGCTATAGAACTGTAGTTTCATCTGTTCGACTGCTGCCTCCTACTCCTATCTACACGCCAAGTTTGATATCCCTGAAATTATGCTATTGTGTACAGTAACATTTATTAAACATTTACTTAATTAACATTGTATTTGTTATTCAGTTACTGCCTGGTATTAAACATTTTTAAAACAGTTGAAACCAAAGTCACATTTGCATTACACACAGTTAAAATTCTTTATTATTCATCTTCTTATTTTCTTTTCAATGAAAAATGTGGCTCTTTACTAATAGCCTTCTATTTACTTTTTCAAATGTGAATGTACATTTTATGTTTGACAACTTGTTTAATGACTTTCTCATAAAAACCATAAACATAGTTCAAGCTCCGTAAATCTTTGTTTTTTCATGATATAGTATTGGAGTGAGTAAATATTAAAACATTGAGATATTTTCTCTGAGATGGCATTTTCAGAATTTTATTCCACATGTACAGATTGTTCACTGAATTTGTTTAAATAGTTTAAATTCTTCGTTCTTCTGACTATCAAATTTTGGCATCAGTTACACAAGTCATTTTTGTCTATTGCGTTATATAGCAGCATGTGATTGTCGTGCAATATGACTTTATATTACACTAGATATCAACTAAATGCAAGTGTTTTGGTTCATAATAAAATGTACAGCTAACAAAATTCATATTTAAAGACCTTGGTGTTTTAAAATCACCACTGGTTACCATGTGAAGTGCTTCATTGTGATATATTCATGTGGAAAAAGTAGAGTTTTGGACAACGAGGGTTTTTATGAAGGCTTAAAATGATCCTGAAAATTTTAAAGGACCAGTAAATGCAGAAAGTCAGTAATTCCCAATTGGATTGGCATGGGAGCAATTCCTATGTAGGACTTGGGGAAAAATCATTCTTCAGACAGTTCCTTATTTCTGATTTGTATTTGTCAATGTTTAGATTTTTTTGCTGGCATGTTTAAAATGTTGAATGAAGGTACAGAAGAGCTGCCAGTTGTATTTGTAATATATATTGAAAGTCATAAGGGAAGACCTTGAAAGGGAAGATAAATTAACTTTTAAAATAAATGTATCATACTTTCTAGAACTATTTCTATTTGAAAATGCAAGTTACACTGTCACATTATACAATCTGTTTACAAACATCCAGCTGACTCGAGTGGTCTCGAGTTCGTCTGTGCGAACAGAGGCGAAGGATCGGAGGGTAAGTTCGGACTATGCTGAATTACCCCCTCAGTCTTTCTTACACTGTTCTCTGTATATGTCTCAGCAATTAGTAGGCACTGGTTAGACTGTTTTCTCCTAAATATACACATTCTCAAATGTTTGATGAAACTGAATGTGGTCATGAGTTTCATTTTTGTGTTGGGAATCTAATCTATGTGTAAAGGTATATAGTTTTACTTTGCATCTCTTGCCCATTTGAACACATAGCACAATTCAGGAAGTGCTTAAAAAAAGCTTGACCTATGAATTTGTCAATCCTGTGCTAAGTCATAGATTAAAAGAGTGGGTACATGCTTGTATCCAGTGGAATAAAGAGAGAATCTACAGCATACCCATCAGCTGTCAAACAGTAGTTAGGTCAAAACTAGACAAGACAGTCCAATGTAGCCTGTGGGTCTGGGGGCTATTTACTGTGCTGTAAATCTGACAGACTAAGATTTGCTGCATTGCAAATGTATTTTATCCCACAGACTTCACATGCATGTCAAAATGCTTATATCAACTGAACTGTCTGATTTCACCAGAAAATCTTTTCTTTTGGAGTTGCATAAACCATCGAGCTCTGATGATATTTTTGATAGAATAATATGCTTCTGTTCTTTCCTGAATTCAATCCCCATAGTCACATTTAACAGCTTGCAAAATGCAGGTTCATTAAAGCCCTTCTGTTTTGGTTGGGTTAAGAGTTATTACCAATCATGCACAGCACATAAGACATTTGGATGAAACTTAACCCTATAATCATCTTCTCTTTTTTTTTAAGGATAAAAATACCAACAGATTCATTTGTCTTCCAAATGTATAAGAATTTAATGATTTTTTAATATAAAGAACAGCAAAATGGAGCCGAGATGAATGAATGTGGTTTCCTTACAGCTGGCCTATCTGTGTTAAAATATGTGAAAATGAAATGAATTTATCTTTTCCTGCCATTGTTGGAATTTTTTTTAAACTGTCACAGGTTAGTAGAAATTTCCAAGCCTGTAGATCAGTATTAATTGTATGAGTAGGCCTGCTGATAATGTCCTTATAAAATGAATGTAATTTTATTCAATTTGTTGAAACGTTGTAGAGCAAAAATCTAAGCTATGGCACCTTTGCTAAATATTTTGAAACAGAGAAATGTTTTCATTTACTTTAAACTGCTTCATGAGTTGTAACTGAAGTGGAAACATACATAGGAGACATACATTGTTGTATATTCTGTAAAACCATTTTTTTACAAACAGCTTCATGTAAAGATAAATATAATAAGTGGTCAGTGCAATGAGAAACTGCTCATTAGTATCTGTGTATTAAGAAAATTGTGAAGGAACAAAGTAGATCTTGTGACTCACAACCCCCAGGGTTGTTTTTGACATATTTCAATCATAAAGCAAACATTCAGTACAGTAAACTTCTATTTACACCTGTTGGTAAATTCCATCTCAACATTTGGCCGTGCTTCCTTCATGTAGCCTGTTAATTTCTAAGTATCCAGGGCCAGCCTATGGGGTGTGTGATTGGTGAGGTTAGACAGGTTGTCGTATGAAGAGAGGCAGGCATGACGTAGGCATGTATATGTAATGGCAGAGCAGCAAATAGGTGTGGAACCTCCAGTGCTTTCCAAACAAATACACCTGACTGACTTAGGGTTACCTGATTCCAATTCCACACAGGGCACCCTTTGACCTTTACAGAAACACCATATTGAGTACCCTCTAAATTCTGGAAGTATTCAGTGAACATAGGGTAAGTCAGCAAATGATCAATGATTAATTATGCTTCATTTATAGAGTAATGTTGATCCCACTTTTAAAAGCTTATATTGATCTCTATACGATGGATTTAATATGTTCTAACCCCATACAGAGGCTTGGAACACTTATATGCGTTCCACTCGAGATGAAGCAATGTTGTAATGGGAGCTGGGTAGTTGGAACGCATATCCACGTTCCATTGATGCGGAAGTGACGATATTTGACGTCACTTCCGGGTTACAGAGTGGATTTCGGCGTTTAAAAGCCAGCCGCTCTTTCACTTAATTTACACACCATTATTAACTCTCCTGAGGAAGCAGACCATGCAAAATGCGTAGAGAGTAGCACAGTGACCTGTTGGGCATCTTTTTTTCTGATCCTTGCTGTGTTTCGAATTGTTGGACTGCAGCTTACTGGATTTACACAGACCTTTCATGATTGATGATTTTATCAAGTTACCACAGACATACTTTTATGTGCTGATTTAAAGATTGTTTGTGAGTATATATTCTTTTACATTTTTGGCTACTTAATAAATGGATTTACACTATGGAAACATCTCTCGTTTGTTCCATGACCCCATAACCTGTGATGTTTGAAAAGTATTCCACTGTCGCATTGTGGTTGGTACATCCAAAGAGTGAGATACCATCTTCTTATTGAATGTTGTTTATCCGATTACACCTCTGTGAAGATTATCTGGTTTATCTGATGTGAGGTTTCAGAATACTGATTTAAAACACAAAACACAGTGCTTTCTGGTGAGCAGAATATTGTGTCACACGTTTGGTGGTGCATACTATTTAAATTACATCTCACCCCTTACCCATCACTGTAATTTGTTCTATTGGGAGTTTTTGCACTTTGATCATATTTATACTTTTGATAAGGCACTTAGTGCCAGGTGTTTTTGCATTTCTTTTTCCAGTTACACGTTTGTATTTTCAATCAAGAAGTTTTTGAAGCACACTTCACTTTTGAAAGAAGCTGCAAACAAGTATTTGGACTATTATTTTGGACTTCTTCTTTGGACTTTTTTTTTTGTTTTTTTTTGTTTTGGTACACGTTATTTGAGATTTGAATATTTGTTATTGCGCCTCCCAGCTCACTTATCTATATAGCAGGAAGTGATGTCACTTATATTAGCCTAGAAATTAGATAATAATTTGCACCTAAACAAAATGGCTGCATGTGGTAACAGAGTTCAGAACCTGCCAGGAAACTGTTCATTCAATTCACAACCATAGACTGTTTCAAAGCTCAGCAGCCAAAATAGCACAGTGGGAGGGCTCAGAACTGGCAGAGACCTGCAAACTTAGGTACATGAACCCAATGATTTGTAACACTAACTGGCCAAAAAGTTTGTGGATACCTATACTTCTACTGTATATGAGTCAGTCGAATATCTCATGAATTCAGTTCATCAATGTTTTTAGATTTGTGACATACTTACCAAATTCAAGTCCTGTCTTTGGATACTGCAGTAATGACATTGCCCATCAATCAAAATGGGGCCTAGCTTAAACCCTGAAAACAGCTTCAGACCACCATGCCTCTTCCACTAATTGTACAGTAGGTTAAATGCATTGTGGTAGGCAGTGCTTTTTTTTTGTAAAGAAAAATTTTCCAGTACATGGGGGTGTGCCGGGGGGAGGGTGCGTGCCGGGGGGTTCCTGCGGGCGCTTCTGGGTGCTGCAGCGGTTCTCTACCCCTGTGGGTCGGTCGTGTGACCCCCAGGTTAAGAACCGCTGGTCTAGTATCTGTCTGTTTGTCTCTGTTTTTATCTAGTATCTGTCTGTCTGTCATTGTCTCTGTTTTTATATAGTATCTCTCTGTCACTGTCTCTGTTTTTATCTAGTGTCTTTCTATCTGCCTATTTGTCTGTCTATCATTGTCTCTGCTTTTTTCTAATATCTGTC
>WMED01013356.1:0-14169 GCA_019650415.1 Pipa parva | reverse complement strand
TTATACAAATTGGGTATTTAAACTTTGAAGATAACATTTTTATGCCATGTAGTTAAAAATGCTATGCCAATTTAAATTACTTTTTTTTTCCTGTAGTTACTGGTCCTTTAACTGATAGAAATCCATATTTATGTCTTTGATGCTTCAACAAACATTTTATTGAAGTTCTTCGGAAATACCAGTTTTAGAGTTAATGTTACACTTTCTGTATTCATTTATTTTTGTAAGCACATATAAAATACTGTATATAATACATAGTCATTGTAAAGGCTTTTTAAGCATTTTATGTGTTTAATGCTGCTGCCTTTTTAAAGATAAATAGCAAGAGATCATGATACAAATCTTTGTCGCTTAGTGCGCTGCCTCCTAGTGGTAGAAGTTGTTCTCCAGACAATCCAATACAGATTGGTTATGTAAACCATGTGCGGCTCTATCCTGTGTAAATCAAGTTATATCAGCGTGTACTCACTTGTAAATCTGTTTTCCCTGTGTGCCACAGAGTAGGAAGGCATCATGATCATCAACTGAAGCACATAAATAACAAAATCTTCTCTGGCATTCCCAAGGGATAAGATAAAATCCAACTTTTAATAAATCATTGAAAAAATACAAACATAGTATGTAAGAGCATACTGCTGTGCATCATATGATTAAGCACCGGAAGTGCAAAATGCGTAAGATGCACACCGGTATTCTCTTACATACTATGTACTTTTTCAATGATTTATTAAAGCTGGATTTTATCTTATCACCAGGCATCCACTCTAGAATTCTATATAATTCCATACGTTAGTGTGAATATTCTTAGTATAATGCATTCTGTGCCAGGTTTCTACACTTTCAAGTTTACTATATTTTATAGTTGCATTATTTTAATACTTCATTTTCCTAAAATTTGTTACAGTCAGGGTTTTTATGCTACTTTTATAGCTGTTTTGGCTTCTACATTTCATGCATAATGTTAGCATTGTTGCTATGGCTGCATGTAGATTTTCATTACTGGGTTCTTTTTTTTCCAGGTATTCTTCTAGTTGGACCACCTGGAACTGGGAAGACTCTGCTTGCCCGAGCTGTTGCAGGAGAAGCTGATGTTCCTTTTTATTATGCATCAGGCTCTGAATTCGATGAGATGTTTGTTGGCGTAGGAGCAAGTCGCATTAGAAATCTTTTCAGTATGTTATTTATATAATCATTGGCAGCAGCTCTGACTTTTTAAAATTATTATGAAATTCTATGTATATCATTCCTGGCAAAAAAAAAAAAAAAAAATACAGGCACACAAAGCAGAGCATATGTTCTTTCTCGATACAGACCAACATGGCTGTTATAATCTATATTCATATGGTGGTTATATACATTGGATTTATTTCCCTTTTAATTTAACAGTGAATAGGAATTTAGTTATTTTGCCAGAGGAATATAATCCTTTGATCTAACATGGATGGGGAAGTTGCATTCATAGCACTGCTGGTTGGTTAGCTATGCATTGAATCTAGAAGGAGAGTGAAAGAAGTAAGCAGTGCTGGATTACCATGTAGGAACAAGAGCCGCTTGCTTATTGGAAGCACAGAACGAAGGGCGCTTCTTTCCTAGTCTGGAATGTTTGCATGTGGGATCGGAAGGATACATTGTAGGAAGTATTTTTAATATTCAATTGTTGAACCTGACATTTGTAATTTCACTTTGCATGACATTAACAGTCGCACAGATAAAGCACTTCAGTTCACTGGATAATTAATTTGTGATTATTTGCACAGAGAGGCATGGCTAGTCAGTAGGTGTGTCCTAAAGCCCCAAGCATTCTGTGCCTTTAAGCCTCTGAGATGTAAATCTGACACTGGAATTAAGAAAGCTGATTTTGTGATGATTGTATTTATTTATTTAATTCTGTTTATTTATTTATCACTCTATTTGAATATTGTCAGTTAAGTTGAATTTTTTTTATTTTTATTATTCTTAATATACTAAATACAATAATATGTTTATCTAGGAGAAGCCAAAGGCAATGCACCTTGTGTTATCTTTATTGATGAGTTGGATTCTGTTGGGGGTAAAAGAATTGAATCCCCCATGCACCCGTATTCAAGACAAACCATTAACCAGCTTCTTGCAGAAATGGATGGGTGGGTATTTTTTTTTACAGATGTTTATCAAGTACGATAAGGAGCCATGTCTACAACAGTCTAGAAAACTATTTAGCAAGGAGTGGCTTCTTTTAGCGCTATTCTGACTGTGATACTAATTGAACAAATATTTGTTATATCTGTTTATGTTCTAGGCCAGGGATGGCAAACCGAGGGCAAGCAGAACCTTCTCTGCTGGCACACGCGCCATCGCCATCCCTGCTCTTTCTTTAGATCCCCTCCGCAGTGGATCTGATATAGGCTGCGGATCTGACCTGACCGTTTTCAGGTCGGATCCGCAGGCTATATTGAAGGAGGCACTCGCGATGGGTCGCTCTTCTCCCACAAAGAGCCGGTCGACCTCCTACTTCCCCAGCAGTGCAGGCATGATGACATCATTCATTAGCGCCTGCACTGCTGGGGAAGTAGGAGGTCGGCTGGCTCTTTGTGGGAGAAGAGCGAGCCATTGCACACAGCAGTCACCTCTGCCTTCAGTATAGGCCACGGATCCGATCTAACAGTTTTCAGGCCGGATCCGTGGCCTGCACTGAAGAAGCGCACACAAGCAGGAGAGTTCTCCTCCCCCAACGCGTGTGCGCTCCTCCCCCCCCGGCGCTGGAGTGATGACGTCACTCACCAGCGCCGGCACTTAGGGAGATGCGCTCGGGAGTGGCGTCACCTTTTTGGCACGGAATGCCAAAAAGGTTCGCCACCCCTGTTCTAGGCTGTTTGGGGTTGTGAGTTTTTTTTCTGTTTTGTAGCATTCCCCATACATCTGTTTGACACATTTTGTGTAACTATATGGAGCTGCATAGATGAGCGCACTTATGTGAAAAATAATCCATATAATAATGTGGCTTGATCCTTATGTCAGTGTCCGACAATGCGTTTTGAAAGCAGTGGTGTCAAAATGAAAAAAGAAGAGCAAATGAACGCTCCTAATGTATACCAGGAATGCCCTTGGAGCGCTCCCTGTCAAATAATTCATATTTCAGTGAATTGATAATGCTCTAGGGCCAGTAATACCAGAAAAATTAAATAGCTGTTTAAATTGGTATGGCCGGTTATTCCACTGAATATCTGTGAAATGTCATCTTTTCAATTCCTAATTTTTACTGGTTTTTTTTTTTCTCTCACCTCTTCTTGCAGACGTTCTGGGGCACTATATGAATATGTGTTATCTAAAGTTTCATAGAAAACAGTAGGACTTGGGGTAGAAGTGTTTACTTAAAAGGAAAACAACTCAAAATTATACAAGTCAGGAATTCAACCTCATAGATAACATTTAGTGCATCTTGCCCCAAATCTTTTGCTGCAGTTCTTAGTTATGTTGCAATCTGCTTACATCAGAGTGGGCTGTGTGCATAGCATGACGTGATTAGGGAGTGGTATGGGTATGAACATATCCAGGCATTGGTTTGCACAGCTATGGAAACAGACTAACAGTCCACTGAGTAGACAGTGAACATGTAATCATGTTTAGTATATGGGTTTGTCTTCTTTTGATATTTCGGTATTCTATATCAATTTTTCTTTCAGGTTTAAACCAAATGAAGGGGTTATAATCATTGGAGCAACTAACTTCCCTGAAGCTTTGGATAAGTATGTGGATAGCATTATTTTGTCCAATGTTTACAGTGTAATAGAATGTAGTTTAAGGAATGAACTGGTCCTTTGTATGGTAGAAGGAGTTGTCACTCCATAATAAGAATAATTAGTGTGTGTTTAAGTGACTTGTAAAAGTCTGAGGAACAAAAATCCAGTTATATCATATTTAGAAATCATGGTATCTTAAGAGATGAAAAGGCTAATGATTAAATAGCAGGGTGGCAGGGCTTGGAACAAAGGTACAGCAAAGCAGTGTTTCACACCAAACGCTGTTCACAGAAGATTGATCATCAGCTTGCTGAAAGCCTTGTAAAACCACAGTGATTGTAATTTCTGTGGCTAAACAAAGTTTGTATGACGCATACAAGGCTGCCCATTTCTGTGATATTTGCCTTCTAAGGGGGCTATTGACTAAACGGAGAATTCGAAAGTCGAATTATCAAACAGCAGATTCCCATAAAAAATCCGTGACCACAACAATTTTCCCATAGTAAAGCCGCGACTTTGACAATATTTTTATAGTAAAGTCACAACCACGACAATATTCTTATTATATAAATGCGACGGCCACAGTAGCAGTCTATCGGTACTGTGTTTAGCTGGCAAATTCACACCTATACACAGCAATTAGGACTTTAGCCAATAACCACTAAATGTTTGTCCCACAGTTTTTCCTTTGATTATTATTTCAATTGATTTTTTAAAGCCTACTGTCAAATTTCAAATTCATCTATGCAAAGTATTTTTTTGTGCAGATAAGAATCAGAAAGTGATTGACAGCGATCCAGTACTAAAGGTTTTCTCATGGATATCCTTCTTTCCTTAGTGCCTTAGTGCGTCCCGGCCGCTTTGACATGCAGGTGACTGTCCCACGACCAGATGTGAAGGGGCGAACGGAAATCTTAAAATGGTATCTCAGCAAAATAAAATTTGACTTGAGTAAGTTCAAACAAATATTTCTTTTTTTGTGCATGTTTGTTGGACAGTGCAAATGGGAGGATCATTTCTCAAAAAGTTGTATTTCCTCAAATTTCAACCACAATGCATTAAATTCTACTTATGTTTTTATGAAATGTTTTGTCATATTTGGTGTTCAGTTGGAATTTCCTAATGCAAAGCAGAAATTTAGACAACAGTAAATAAATTTCAGTCATTGAAGTCTCCAAAACTTTTTTACTACATTCCTGTGTTTGTTTTTTAACCTTACAGCTATTGACCCAGAAATTATTGCTCGTGGAACAGTGGGATTTTCTGGCGCAGAATTGGAGAATCTGGTAAATCAGGCAGCATTAAAAGCTGCAGTAGATGGGAAGGACATGGTCACCATGAAAGAACTGGAGTTCGCCAAGGACAAAATACTTATGGGTGCGTTGAAAACAAATTTCAGAACCTTTGGGTTACCTGTAAGTAAAGGGCACACTAGCTACAAAAATTATCTTAACTGTGCATAGTGCTGGAGAATATATTTATGCAAACATAATTTAATTTATTTCTCACCACATGCAAAGTGAAACCTTGTGCAAGTGAATCTGAATTGACTTGATTTAAATATTTAGCCTTCTTATGAAACCCAACAAGTCATGATAGTTTTAAGGACATGTTAATCACATGGCTTGGAATGAGACAAGATCTTTGTTATTAGAAGTGTGATTGTAACTGATTGATTTCTGAATGTCTAATTAATGGTGTCTGTTTTTAAAAATGTTTTCTTACTACATGGATCCTTTGTCCTCTTAATAATTCTGTTTGGCATATATGCTCTTTAGGGCCTGAAAGAAGAAGTGTTGAGATAGACAACAGAAACAAAACAATCACTGCCTACCATGAATCTGGCCATGCGATTATTGCATATTATACTAAAGATGCAATGCCTATCAACAAAGCTACAATCATGCCCCGGGGGCCAACACTTGGACACGTGAGTAATTGTGTATGCATGTAAAATGTTAGAGGATGATAATGGCTGTTAGCTAAACAAATTGGCACTAATTCTTTGGCAAAGTAAGTGTTATTAGTCAAGCTGGTCTCTGAGATTTCCTAAAGGATCCAGATTTATATTATTAATATTACACAGAAATATGTTAAGGGTAGGGTGTATCGTTTGCTATTTTGCCATAATATAATATATACTACTATTTTTGCTGTTTTCACCCAAGTATTCCTTCTTTTTTGTTTTTGCTAGTTTAGTTATGTATTATTTAAAGGGCTGCCAGAAAAAAGATATGAAAGTGAATAACAGTATGTCAGAACGAGTAAAAACAAAAGTGTCCTAAAACCAATGATGCTGTAATTAGTTAACCAGAATGCATTGTTTCCATTCATTGTTAAGAACTGTACCTGCTGAGAACCTGTAGTTCATTAGTTTTGGAACAACTTAGAACTTCATTTTTTGTCATATTGAAATATGGGGACAAAATGCACACTTGGTAGCATCAATTTACACAATTTTAAGGGGTTATGAGCTTTCTAGAGGTTCCTGTTCATCACTGTGTCTTGGATTTCAAAGGTATCTCTTCTGCCTGAGAATGACCGCTGGAGTGAGACCAGATCTCAGCTCCTTGCTCAGATGGATGTGAATATGGGAGGAAGAGTGGCAGAAGAAATCATTTTTGGAACAGAGCAAATCACCACAGGTAGCCCAAACTAAACCTCTTAGATAAGCACCATGTCCTGATTATAACTTTTTTAATGGTGACTTAATACTGCCTTTTGTTTTTACTACAAGGTGCTTCCAGTGACTTTGACAGTGCAACAAAAATAGCAAAGCTCATGGTGACTAGATTTGGAATGAGTGAAAAGGTAAATGATTAATATCTACTCCGTAAAACAGGGGTCCCCAAACTTTTTACACAGGGGCCATTTAACTGTCCCTCAGACCAATGGAGGGCTGGACTTTAAAAAAAAGATATGTGCAGTGTGCATAGGGATTGTCATAGTTGTTTTTTATTTTTTGACTTTAGTTCTCCTTAAAAAAAAAAAAAATGAAAGTTAAAATACTTACCTTATACTGAGCCGATTGATTACAGTCACAGCATGAGCTGTGCTGTAATCAGCCGGCTCTCGATGCTTCCCCCAATGCCTCCTGCACAGTGCGCTGGCTGACTCAGAAGCGTGGCTGACACGCTGGCCTTCCAAAAACAGAAATGATTGAAAAAAACTTTTTAAAGGAAATGTTATGGAATAAACCATAGTGCAGCAACACCATGAAACCAGATCAGATATTTGTGTTACCATTGCACTAAGCACAATAGAAATAAAGTAAAAATAATTGAAATACCTACTCTACCTTTTTATTAAAGTAAGTATTTGATAGTACTCATGACGTAACATTTATTCAAAAGGCAAAGTATAGGTTACAGATCTTGCACCAATGGGGAATGCCAGGAAACCTCTAAGAGTTACAATATGTGTAGTATGTTCTCAGTTGGAGCCTTCTGTCTCTATTCTGTTTTCACAGCTCGGAGTCATGACTTATTCTGACACTGGAAAGATGAGCCCAGATACTCAAGCTGCAATTGAGCAAGAAGTTAGAACACTTTTAAAGGTATGATAAATACCAGAGTGTGTAAACCATTACTTTTATTTTCTTGCTTACAGCAATAATGTGGCCCACTTCCCCCCAGCACCACACAGGTACACTATTATGTAATAAGCTTTATTATAAAATGATATGGAAGCAGTGTATATCCTCTACACAGAATTTATATTGTCCCATACTTTTTGCTAGGTACTCTGTGGTTTTTTTCCCCTCACATTTAAATTGGCCCTTGTTTGAATGATTGATTAGGGTGACTAGACTGTAAATTCCACAAAGGAATAAATAGAATTGGTTAATCTGTAAAGTTCTGGAGAAGATGTCTGTTCTAAATGCACAAATAAACCAGTATATACATTATTATTAGGATTATTATTATTTTCAGATGTATGCATGATATTGCATTGTTTTAAGCAGCCATGCACCTGAACTGATAACTGATCAGCACATAAGGAAGTAGATTTCCTCATAGATAGATAAGTCCTCATAGAATCTATTTTAAAAGGCTTCAATTCCAGGAAACTATTGATTTTAGACACATTTTGCCAGGTTGTGCCATTCCCTGGAATACTATTTAAAACTCTTTCCTGTGGAGTAATATTTATTGCCTGCAGGATTTATTTTTTAGTTGTTTTTTAATTAAAGGGATGATTTGGTAACATTAGTTTGAGCTGTCCTAATATAATTGCTGCTTTTAATGTATCCATTTATTAAATACACGTGCTGCATTGATGTCTGTTGTTATTTAGAGGTACAGCATTGTTTCATAGCAAAATGCCATGACTCATGAGTTTTGCTCAGGTTAAGCTGACTGTCTCACTCAACTTATTTTAATGCTCCTTCCTAAAGCTATTGTTGTTGCTCTTAACAGTGTTCCTTGTGAAAGGGAAGGTCTGGTTGTCAGACTCTAAATAATTTAAATTACAAAACACACAAATTATAGTGACAGTTTTTTCACACTTTACCTGTGGTCACTAATAAAATACTCGGGGTAATTCATCAAAGTGCAAATTCGCCAAGCATAGTGAATTTGTGCCTGTTTACTCTGACAAATGCAAATTCCTAATCATTCCCTAAACAGAGAATTCCCTTGATGAAGAAGTGAATGGAGGTGGCACTATCGATGCATAGTCAGTCAAACAGCAGCGGGATGCAAATTCAGTTAAGCGACGTGAAGTTATTCCCATAATTCTGTTTAAAGGAGAATACATCCTTATAAATGTCAATTGGGCACATTCAGCACCTTGCTGAATTCTCCAATTCAATACCATGCGACGCGTGATAACGCAAATTCCAGGAGGCGTGTACGTTTTCAACTGTCTTATGGTGTTGAATCAGACATGAATTCACCGCATTACAGAATAAGCAGATATGAGGAAGTGGTGAAGGGACATTAATTTAGACCTTTACACAAATGTTTGAATTTTGATGAATAACCCCCTGCAGTCTTGTGAAGTAGCATGCATTTCAGTGAATTACTATCTCACCCAATTCCTGTGTCTTGTTTTTAGGATTCATATGAACGTGCTAAGCTTCTCCTGAAAACTCATGCCAAGGAACATAAAAACCTTGCGGAAGCACTGCTGATGTATGAAACATTGGATGCTAAAGAAATCCAGATGGTATTGGAAGGAAAGAAACTCGAGAGCAGATGATCTTTAGCCTTCAGCTTGGTGTGCTCTGATTGGGACTATAAATGTCTTTTTTTTTTTATCACTAGAGGAGTCATTCTTTATATATTCATAAACTTTTATTTCATATTCTCCTAAACATTTCCACCATTCATTCTCTTATTTTTCTCTTTGTTTAATATTTACCAGCACAAAAAAAAGAGACATTTAGGTGGTTCATATTAAGGTCTTCTAGTGAATAACTTTGGCCATGGTATAATCTAAGATCCCTGTTGCCAGGCCTTCATCCCAGGGTGCACATCTGGGTATACAGCTTGCCACAGCTTTTTATATAGTAGGTTGACTGAAGATAGCCTTTGCTATGAGTGCAAGTGTTGTCTGTCATGGTAATGCAATCCATTCAACTCTTACCCAGCAGTCTATATATGCTAGTGCAGGGCTGTCCAACTCGAGGCCTGGGAAAGATACAAAACCGTCTAAAGGTTACTTATTCCCCCCAATGCATACCTCAGAGCAAGGTACAATCCTTAAATAAGACTTTTTAAATTGGTCTTGCCTCCATATGGATTTAACAGTGCACAGAAAAAATCACAAAAGACATGGCTGTGCTCGAATCTTTCATATATAACTTAATCTGACTCAGAAGTGTCAAGTTGTTTTTTGGTTTTTTTTTCTTCAGATGTCTAGTGTGTCAATTTTAATATGAGGAAGTTTATTCTGACCTCAGTAGGTTCTGATGACATCATAGTGAAGGAGACTTCTGTTTTTTTCCCCCAGTGTAATTTTCAGTGCTTGTAACGCTCAGCATCACTTTCTCCATGAAAATGAAGCCAGCTATTTTTTATTTGTTTCAAAGATAGTTCACTCAGCTTGGACCAGATATGAACGTCTGTATCTTACTAGCCAGTCACTAGCATCTTTCCACATATATAAAATGCTATGCAGATAGTTTATATTCTTTGAAGTAGTCAATTGATTTAATAAGTGATAATCTGATTCCTTCTACAGATTAAATTTACTTTCATATTTAAGACAAAATAATTTATGTATCATTTGTAAAGCCTTTTTTTTTGCCTTCTTTGTGGTCCATCCTTGAGGACTTAAACCTTAAGTGCGCTTAACTATGCACTTTTAGATAAACTGTGTATGACAGACAGGCGGCTACCACAGACCACATGACATTTTAGCACTACTGCTGAAAGTGGCAGTGTAAATTAGACATCTGGTTTAACCATCTGAATCAGAATGGTTATAAATATGAATGGTGCTTTGCAGGAGTAGTTATAGAGAGAAGCAAAAAACCCCCAAAACAGCCTTGTTAACATTTCACACCAGATTTTGGTAAATGCCATCTTGTCAGCTCTGTTGCGTTTGCACTTGATGCCATTTTTACATACTGATTTTTTTAAGCTGAAACAAGTCCCAGTAAGAACATGCTGGTAAAATCTTGATTGCTCCTTTGAGTGTTTGTCATTAGCTGAGCCATCTATTTTAGCAGTTACCTTCAGCTTGCCGGTAGGGGATTTTAGAATGCTGGGAATTGTACAGCTCGCGTGCCCTGGATTGGTTGTAGATCATTCATATTTTCCATCTCTATATTTTTAAGAGCTGTTTTTAAACTGCAATCATTATGTTGCCTGAACGCATGTTAGTTTCTAACGTACAGCTAGTTTTTTTTTCTAATTGAGGGCATATTCCCTAAAAATTAATCAAATGGTTCTCCATTTTCTTTCAAAATGTCTTTTTTTTTTTTTTTTTTTGGTCTGGCTTTGTGTAAGATCCAGTGGTATATTTTTTTCTGTTATTTCCTAGCAAATTCTGCACTGCTTTAACAGATTATAGCCTACTGAAGTGAACAGAAGATGTTTACTTTGTCTGTTTCAGTAGGATATCAGTCTTTCAATGTACAGTACTAGCGCATTACAGCAGCCAGCCAATGGCAAAATAAAAACCTAACCATAATGCAAAGGAAAATGGTTTTTATTATGTGGAGGTGGCATTTTACATGTTAAGATGCAAAACTGCAAGCAAGTATGGCTGTTGTGTATCACAGATGCTTACTGTATTTTCATAGTTGAGAATGCAATAAAATATGCTGTACCTACATATGTAAATTGAGGTGTAAGAAACATATTTAAAATGTAAATAAACTGAAAATCTTATGATAGAATGTTGGTGTTCTTTATGCAAACTTAATTTGCTTTGTTCAGTAAGGAGAAGGTTATTCATCTGGAAAATCCAGACTTAATTTCTTAGTTAGAAATTGCATTTTCTAAAAGGAACTGTCCCCTTTAAAATGAACCTTTAGCACTTTGTAGTCCTTTAGAAACTAGTTTTGTTTTGTTTTTTTAACTATTATTTTTCTTTATTTGTAAATGTCCTCATTATCCTTCTTACAGCTATAGTCAGTAGGTTGAACTTTGGCCAAGTCTTCAGTGGGGAGCTTACAGGCTTTGTCCAAAGGGGGCATACTAATACTTGCCTGTCCAGAAATGCTACAAAGGTACAGACATAAAATATTACATCCTTTCCTGGGATCAGCTGGAAACTTGGTTGAGTGATGCACCTCCCTGCACCAGAAAAACTTAAAGGCATAATTTGTGATTTCATATTGGCAAACTGGCAACAGTTAAACTACTATCACACTTGTATGTTCTATGCAGTTGTAATCTGTTTAGCTTCATTGCCATAATAAGCTAAGAGCAAAGATATTAGCATTACAACAAAGATCCGTATGGTCAATGCAATCATTTTCCTGATCTCCACATATGCATGCAAAAGCTGGACACTCAAAAAGGCAGACAGAAAAATAATCGACGCCTTCAAACTATGGTGTTGGAGACAAATGATGCACATACCATGGACATCAATGGTCACAAACAAGATGATCCTAGAACAGCAGTTCTCAACCTTTATAGCGGTGCGACCCCCGGCTTTGACGTCATCACGTACGCCCGTCACGTGGTGACGTTTCGGACGGAGCGTCATCAACTACATGCGTCACGTGGTGACGTTTCGGCCGGAGTGTTATCACGTACGCGCGTCACGTGGTGACGTTTCGGCCGGAGCATCATCACGTACGCGCGTCACGTGGTGACGTTTCGGCCGACATCACCCCGCGGGAACCCCTATAAGAAGGGTTCTTGCGGGTGTTTCCAGGTGCCACAGCGGTTCTCGACCCCCGGGGTTCTGTTGTGTGACCGCCGCTGGGGTCGCGACCCACAGGTTGAGAACCACTGTCCTAGAACATATCAAACCAAAAATATTGCTACAGGGTAAAATCACCAATCAATGGCTCTCATACTTTGGACACATCATGGCAGCTAGTTCTCTGGAAACAACTTTAATGCTCAGCATAGTTAGTGGGACAAGAAGAAGAGGAAGCCAAAGAAAACACTGGATAGACACAATAAAGGCTGACACAAATATGACCATGAAAGAAGCAGTCAAAGATAGGAAAGCGTGGAAAATGACTTAAAGTCAGCTTCAATTGAACAGATAAATCAACTAGTATTGCAGATAACCAATATTTGGTAGTTATGGAGTTCATTACACATTATAGGAGCCTTGCACAGCTGTGACTGTTGAAAAGGACTATAGCAAACTGCTGTGCTGTGAAGATGCATCTCCAAATATTTGTCTTGTATAAAAGACTTATATTTGTGTTGAGCTTTACTCAGCCATTGGTAGTATCATATGGAGTCTGTTAAAGTTGTATCACCTGATTCATGCTGTTGATTCCAGGTGACCCAGTAGATACAGTAGTTGAGACAATATTGGAAACCATGATCCTTTGAGGATTTATGTTATTGTGTTTACTGCTTTGTCCTTCATTCCTCTGGATGAACCTCAAGGTTTGCCTTACATTATGGTGATGTGACTGTTTTAGACCCTGTCTATTTATGTTCTGCTTTAATTTAAGTTAATATTCTCAATATGGTTTCTGTTCACACTAAAGTAACAAAGTTAGTAAGGGAAACAAACTGACAAACCTCTCCACATTTCTAACCCAGTGTTTCTTTGTCCTGGACTGTTATTTTACAAATTCCTTATAACTTTGTTGAAAAGGTCACACCTCAGAATAAGCTATTCACCAACAAATTTCAAATCTTCCAAAGCTGGTTAAAACTATATACAAATGGAAAGTTTATTATGACTCTTAATACTTAAAAGGGGAATATTTATCAAAGAGTGAATTTACATCTCCAAATAAGCATGCATTAATTAGCTTGTAACATAAGGTAAATGTGCATATTCAGTAATTGGTGAATTGTCACATAGTGTTTTGTGAACGTTGTCAGGCAAAAACCAGTAATGGTATATTGTAGCAAATGGGTTATAAATAGACCTATTGAAGGAAAGTGATATATTAATATTGTGTTCATTTATATAGGGCTGATGGATGACGCAGCACTTTACAGAGATTCATCTTTCACTTTAGTCCCTGCCCTGTGAAGCTTACAATCTAGATTCTCTATTCAGCCTCACACAAACATAGACAGACACAGACTAGAGCCTATTTAGTTGGGCTTCAGTTAATTTATATAGTATGTTTTTGGATTGTGGGAGGAAACCCACACAGGTATGTAAAGAACAGGGGTGGCGAACCTTTTTGGCACAGAGTGCCAAAAAGGTGACGTCACCCACGAGTGCATCACCCAAAGTGCCGGCGCTGGTGAGTGAAGTCATCACGCCAGTGCCGGGGGGAGGAGAACTCCCCTGCTTGTTTGCGCTTCTTCAGTGCAGGCCACGGATCCGGCCTGAAAACTGTCAAAAAGGGTCCGTGGCCTTTACTGAAGGCAGGTGTTTGGCAACGGCTTGTGTGCCCTCTCTGGCACGTGTGCCATAGGTTAGCCATTTCCTGCAATAGGCTAACAAAAAATCTGAATGAAATTCTAAAACTTTATATTCAGCTACTAACAAGCTGACCACTAACAGGACTCAAACCTACACACCTTATATTCAGCTACTACAAGCTGACCACTAACAGGACTCAAACCTACACACTTTAATATACGGTTATTTAAAAACTGACTTTATCATAAGTTGATAACTTCAATTCCACGATAACAAATTAATCTCACCTTCATAGACAAATCTAACTTTTATTTTTTATACAGATGCAATTAGCTATCTTATCTATGCAGTACATACAAACAAACAGCAGAAAGAGAGAAAAACAAATAATTTTTCAGTACACACTTACAACTTACACTGTCCCTAGTTCCCTGCAGGCATAACTCACTGTCCCTAGTTCCCTGCAGGCATACTC
>WMED01013355.1:0-11994 GCA_019650415.1 Pipa parva | reverse complement strand
TATATATATATATATATATTTTACACAGTGCACTGTAAGAATGTCAACTAAATATAAAACATACTTGTCGGGGTTTCAGTAGACTTTGACGTCTGTTTGAAGGGGTTTGTGGGTTTTGTAAACGTGCTCTAAATGGTGGCTGCATGGGCGATGGAAGCTTTGGATGTCCCATATGATGGTGCTGTTGGTGAAGTGGCTGCATTGGAGGTTGCATAGGACCCTGGACAAAAAAGATGCACACATATGTACAACAATGCAGTCTTTAAAGCATCAAATTACTAGATTGGAATAAAAAGATACTCCCAAATATAACTGGCATTATTCTTCAGACAGAACTGGCTTGAGCAGTCTGCCATAAAATGACTCATGTGAATGTAAGACCACATCCTTCTATCTCAAAAAGAGACTTCAAAAGCTGATTTTAAAGCCCAATCTAATATTGCAGATCAAATCGGACACAAACCCCAATTACCAGTACATACCTTGGGTGTTGATATTAATAATAAAATACAGTGAGTTAGTAAAAGTTAAACCAACTATACACATACAGCCTGGCTACATTGTAACATGCAATGCAATACATAAATCATTTTTACAACACCATATTGGTTATTACTTATTAATGTAACTATAACCAGTTAATCAAATCACATATACAAACCTGAATATTTGGTTGAACAATAGGCATAAATGGCTGTCCTGGACTATGTGAAAACTGCTGTCTTGGAGGTGGAAAATGTCTTGGAGTATTCTGATTAAATGGAGGAATTCCTATTGGACCTGGAGATGGCATGTTGATCCGAACAGGACGCTCTCTTGAAAATCCCGGTTGATTGAATCCTGGCTGTGGCCCAGGACCTGGTTGATTAAAATTTGGCTGTGGACCTGGCACTGGGGGGTTAAAGCCTGGTTGTGGCCCAACATTTGGAGGCTGGTTGAATCTTGGCTGGTTCAGTCCTTGCTGATTAAATCCAGGCTGTGGTCCAACCTGGTTAAAGCCAGGTTGGCTAAAAGTAGGCTGGTTAAACCCAGGCTGAGGACCAGGTTGACTAAATCCAGGCTGAGGACCTGGTTGATTAAACCCAGGCTGAGGACCTGGTTGATTAAACCCAGGCTGTCCAAAACCTCCTGGAGGGGGAACAGACTGGTTAAAATTTTGTTGCGGACCAGGCCCTGGTTGAGTAAACCCTGGCTGTGGGCCTGGTTGGCTAAAGTTTGGTTGTGGACCTGGTTGACTGAACCTTGGCTGTGGACCTGGCTGATTAAATCCCTGACCAGGTGGACTAAATGGCAATTGGTTTTGACCGGGAAGTGAATGACTGTTTAGAAGTGGAGGAGGGGGGCCTGGAGGCGGTGTTCTCTGCTCAAAAAGATGCTGGTTTGGAAACCTTGGTTCTGAAAATATGAAGTATAAATATAACATTTTTTAGAAGTCTAAAAGTAAGTTTATATATTTACAAAATATAATGCTGTACAATTATAAATGGGGGAGGGGGCACACAGAAATCTGTATAGTTTATAGACAGACACAAACTTCAGTTCCTATAAAATACATACTCTGCTGCGCTTGGTGGTAGGCCATATGAATAATTTCATGGCACAAAATGGCTGACTAATCTCAACAATTTTGAAGCAGTTAGCACTGACATGGGGAGTGATACCATAAACAGCAGAGTTAAACTTACCAATATGTGAATGTGGAATCTCTTGAGATGTTCTGGAACAACTGGAGACCACCCCCAGCTGTAAGTGCAGTAACCTGTACAAATGCTGCTGGGATCTTGTGCAGAATTGCTACAGCCATCCTAGCAATGCTTCAGTAAATGCATGCTTTATCACTGTGACAATCACCAGAACTTCTTTCAAGGTCCTCCAGGTTCACAAGACAGCAATTATTACGTTTAAAACTGCCACTTAGAGTAAAATAACCCTTTAGATAAACTTTTAAAGGAACAGGCTGGACAAATTAAAAAAAAAAACATAATAAATTTTATTTAGGCTTATTAAAAGAGGCTTAAAGCAAAAAATTAAAAAAGAATTATTAAAATACTTACCTTATACAGAGCCTATTGATTACAGTCACAAGCATGAGCTGTGCTGTAATTAGCTGGCACCCGATGCTTCCTTCACAGCGCCCAGGCTGACTGAGAAGCCAGCGTGCGCAGCTCCTTCAACTTGATCCACCAGCCTCATACATCATGACGCTCATTGTGGGGAGCATTCTCATTGGCCCCCATAATGAACACGATGACGTCTAAGCCATTTTTCACCCGGGGTGAAACAAGGTGAGAGGAGCTTCGCACTGGCTTCTCAGTCAGCCAGTGCTGTGAAGGAAGCATCGGGTGCCGGCTAATTACAGCACAGCTCATGCTGTGACTGTAATTAATTGGCTCTGTGTAAGGTAAGTATTTTAATTCATTTTTATTGTTTTGATTTAGTTCTCCTTTAACTCCTTTTATTATCAATACAAAAAAAAAAAAAGTAAAATTTTTTACCTGAAAGTAGGGAAATACAGCACTTCTGTGTTGCATTCCCCACACTGAAACTGAACTTTAAAAAAAACAAACGGACAATAAATTGATAATTGTATTAGCAAACAGGGGTTAATAAGCCTAAATAATAAAATGTATTTTTTTTTTTTTTTTGGCCTATTTCTTTAAGCACCTAGGTCCACAAATTATACCACAGTGCACACAATCTCACAATCGCTTGTTGTTTGAAGATGGAGAGCAACAGAAAAAGGTCCCCAAACTTTTGTACAGAAATACATCCAGTAGAAGACTAAGTCTAACTTACCTCCTATAAAGAATGGCTCCCTCTCAGGTTGGGGTGGTGGATTACGCCACGGTTCTTGAAGCCTGGGGGGAGGATTGAAGTTGCCTGGTACAGTATTTGGGACAGGAGAAAAATCTGGCATACCCTAGAAAAACAAACAAAAATGTAAAAAAATGTTTTAAATCAAACATGCCTTATGTCTTTTGACTCAGGGGTCAGAATACTATCGACGCATGTTTTTTTTCCCGCATGCAGTAAACATCCCCATATTTCAGTGGCTTTAGTGTGTAAAGAAGAAAACACCTTTTTCCTCGTGTCGAATGAGGCCAGGAATAGAAAAGGCACATAAAGAAACTAAGTAGGCTTCAAGTGAAGTAGTAAAATTCACAGACCTGCAATTGAAATCTGCTACAATTTTCAGAAAAAGGGTAAAGGCATGTGAAACTTACAGGTGCTAGCAACTAAACACGATAAAACATTTACCACCTAAAGGAAACCGGTAACTATAATTTTAGGTTATTCGTGGTCCTTTAACAAAAACATCACAGAGCGGGCCACAATATTATTTAAACTTTACTCTCTGGGTGACAGGCTGTCAAGAAGGAGAGAAAAGAATAACCTCAAGTAATAGCAAGAAAACTAAATTTAAAACTATTGATTTAAACAAAATGTAAAACTATTGCTTTAAACAAAATATCAAAAATGTAGAAAACTGAAAAAAGGTTTTATTTATACATCTTCTTAAAGTAAAAGTTGTATAAATCCAAACCTTTAGAAGGCTACACGCTTCCTCATTAAACAAGGATAGAAGAGACTTAATAATATGACCAATTTACTTTCTCTACAATGAAAGATAAGGTAACTCAAATCCTTTTAAAGAATTATACACTACTTTGTGAATTATTTTATCCCCTTAAATATCCGCCTAGTTAAGAAATTAACATTTACTCTAATACAATCACGACACAAATTATTCTTTACATTGCCACATCTTCTGTTAATTACATGATGGTATCTGTAATAATCTATTCATGAAATGCTGATAAGTTGCCCTAGCAGAGAAAGAACTGAAATTTAGCATTAATTGCTTAGTGCAAAGTTAATCTTTAAAAGAAAAAGAGAATAAAGGGGATCTAACAGCTTTTATGCAACTTATCAGCTCTACAGGAAGGGTCACTCACACTTTCAGAAGCCTAATTAAATAGAAGTCATTGTAACCTTATGAATCTTTCAATAAATTACTTCCAACATCTACAACATGTTTTCATTTATTAATTTCACTTGATATGCAAGTGTTCCATTAGAATCCTAATGATAGCTAAGTAGGGTCAGTTTACAATAGAACAAGTGCAAAGAAATTCATAAGCAGTACAAGCTAGTCATACAAATGCAAATCTGAAACTAAGTAAGAGCGTTTAATACTTGTTAAAATAAAAGTTTTGTTAATAGTGTCTCAAAATAATGCCGCACAAGGCAGCTAAATGCTTGAAGTTTTCGCACAAGGCATTTTCGATTAGTCTACAGCCCAATAAAGAAACAGTGTAGACATTGACAAACATAAGAGAATTCTGAAGCGCAGTTTCACTGCGCCATTCAAAATCACAGGTTTTTACAGTAACTGCGGATATATTTGAGTGCAGCTGTTTGGCTACTGCAAAAGACCTTATGGCACTGCCCTACGGTATCCCATTTTAAACATCCACTTTTCATATTGTACTGAGAAATTACATTTTACAAATGTAAGAATTCATAAATTGTTTTTTTGGAAAATGGAGACAAAAAAAAATATGTAATTACAAAATTATGAATGGGTGGCAGGTGGATAACGGAACTTGTTTTCTCTCATTATAAATGGAATTTGATTTATGCAATGCACGCCTCGTTAAAAACTGTAAAAAAAATAAAATAAAAATATACAATACGTCAACAAAACACAAGACCAAGGAAGAGAAATGAATCACAAGGGGCAATTTCAAAAATATCTAATAAGTATAGCCTTTGTTTATAAAATTGATGACTAAATGAATGTTGCGTTAGTCTATATTAAGGAAAATGCTGCTGGGGTCCAACTATGTGAATGTAAATAAAAGTATTTCGTCTGTAAGCGAAGCAGATTTTATCATCATGTTAAGCAACAGCAGAAGGAAATTCACTGATATGATTAAATGTGAAGGTATGATAATGTATGGTAATTTAAATTAATCAGATACCTACTCGCAAATGGAGGAAGTTCAATATTATGTAAGCTGCATTTTAAACTACATCCAGTGCTTGCTAGCATGACAAGATCTGACAGCTTGTGGAATCTCATCTCAGAGCCTGTACAATAGATATCGCAAAATACGGACTGTAGGCTTACTCCTTTAAACAGCATTAAAGAACCAAAAACTAAATCAACATTCATGATGGGAAAAATTAAAATAAAATTTAAAAAAAAATGACAAAGACAAGAATAACACTTTAAAGGTCATAAGCAAAAAGAAATCTGAATCAGGAGAATCCAGGCATAATACCCATGAAATGCTATGTAAAGTAATAAGAAAATGTCGCTCAGTGCCACCTGATCCCACAGCCTAAGCTTCTAACAGAACAGCCCAATCAGGCATGTGTTGACTGCCCAGAAACAGATCTACTAGACTAGGAGTGTAGACTAGTTCCACATTAGCAAGGAGACAGAATGGAATAATCAGTCTAAATTCCTGTTTGTAAATGAATGCCAATGTTTGTTATGGCACTTTCATTTATAGCTTTACACAGTGTGAAAATGCCTTATTTTACTTGATTAGATCAGACTGAACTTGATTAAAAGTATTTAATACGAAGCTAATTATGTAGGGTGGGTCCCCTTTTACTTGACTGAAATCATTGTTGTGCGCGCTGCTTTACTTTTAATTTCATAAAAGACCAAGCTGTTATACAATTACATATTTTGAAAGTTCAATTGTTTTTGCTTAAATTAGGATTGGGAGACTTTTCAGTTAAAGAATGCTTAATTTTGCCTGGGGCTTGTGAGAATGCTGCTATGATCTAAATTCTGAGTCTACCCTAAGACATCAGTCGCAAAAAGAAAGGCCATAATGATGTGATTGTGCCAGTAAGAAAATTATAGCTGTGTCATGTGCACCAAATCAAGCACAGTGATTTAACTGCAACAACTAATACGAATTCATCAACAGGGCAATATTTCTAGAGGTCTACTAACCCAAAACAACCAATTGGCTGTTAGACGATTGCTAGATTTCCAAAAGACAAATTTTGATTGGTTGCTATGGATGACAAGACCTCTGCAAACATAGCCCCTGTTTATGAATAACCCTTTTCTGGCACAAATAAGCCCTCATTTACTGTTCAGGTTAATTAAAGCATCCATTAATTTGAAACATGATGAACATATCAATAAATCTGAATCATCATAGAAATCTTTTTTCCCCCTTTTGTGATTTGTTAAATATTCCCCATACTTAATGAAGTCCATAAAAACACATTCAAATGCAGTTCACTGATGCTTGCCTATAGAGGTTTATTTTGCCTTTATCAGATGCTATCTTGAAAGATACATTCATTTGTGTTGTAATCTATGTAATCCAACTCTAACAAAGCTATGGCCAAAGTCAAATGAGATTGCTGGTGTCAAAACCCTAGTATTATATTATTAAGTATCCCATTCCATTCAATGGCAAAAGCATCAATACCACCTTCCTCTAAAACAGTAGGGTCAAATAATGCTGGTCCTGCCTTCTGTCTCAGGAACATTTATTTTTAAAGCTTCACCTTTTTTTTTGGGCTCCCTATGTAATTATTAATAGAGAAATTCAAACATATATAACATGTAACAGACCAAATGAGAGAAGGAATGGGTACTTACTGGAAATCTTGGTGGTCCAACTGGCGGGCGAGGCTGGTTAGGGACTGGTAAAAGTGGCACTAAAGGAGTAGACATAGAAAATAAAACACTTCATTATGGAAATGTAATTTTTCCCCCAATAATATCTCATTAAAATATAAAAAAAAACAGTACTGTATGTAGCATAGCCAGTAATTTCAGACTGAAATTATTTATAGCACTATTAAAAATTCTTTGATTGCAAAATCTTTGAAAACTTTTTCATAAAAGTTATTGCTTCTGTCTGTTTTTATCCTTACCTATTGCAGCCACATTGTGTTTGTTAAAACAGACATCATAGAGACCCATTGTTTTCTATGGCGCTTTAGATGACACAAATTCAGGAATTACCCAATAAAGTCCAGTTGTTAAAGCCAAGTATCATACTTTATGAGTGTATGAGGAAGCTCCAAGCTTATTAGGAGCGAAACGTGTCTGCCCCCACACAGCACTCATTTATCACCGGATAAACAGGCCAGTATTCATTTGGTGCTTTACACTTTGTCTGAGCCCATGGCTTATTACAAGTATTTTTAAAGGGTTTTTTCTAGTTAAGCTACACCTTTACTATTTACTATTGGACCAATTGGTCGCCTACTAGTGCTCAGTGTGGGATGTCGTTGGGTAGAAGCAAACTTTTTATACTGCAGGCCATTGTCACATTATATTTTTACTCTGTTTTTATGCTACAATATCATGTCACCTCTGTAGTATTGGGAGTAGAGAGTTGCTGGTGTGATTAAGATGTCTGTCAGCATTTTTTAAATGTTTTTATATTCTCTATATGCATGTTATTCTCTTGTACTGTAATTTTCCTATTTAATATTAAAGAGTTTTTGCCCTTTCTGATATAATGTAGTGTGTGTGTTAATCTAGGCCTAGCTTTGTTCTTAGTGGTTTGTTAAGCATCATACTTTATGGACACAAATAAAATTTAATATAGAGTAACTATAAAGGCATTTCTATTTCTCATTGTGGAGGATACAGGAACGCTTGGAAAAATAAAAATACTCCCATGAGGAGGTAGGACACTGCAAGGATCTGAATTGTTGATCCTCCCACTCTAATCCTTGGCTCCTCCCTTCCTTTACTAAAAGAAGCAAGACAGACCTCCAGAGAGGTCTAATGCAAGGAAAACTTCAGTTACTGGCTAGTACTGAGACCAGAGATGCCACCAGAAACCAGAAAAGGTGTTCTGGTTTCATTTAAATGAGCTTTCTATCTGGCAATTCCCACTGGTTTCTACTGCCCACCCAATCTGGATTTATTCATTGATATGATCATCAGCCCAATTCTTTCATACTTTATTGAAGAGACATAAATGCTGACCAGTCACTGGAAATGAATTCTTGCATGTATGCTTTCCTGAGATAAGTATACTTTGGTACGCCATCATCCGTTCAAAAAGGGTTCCTTTAAGAGATTTCACTGCTGGTATAGTTTGTTCCTGGCCTTGTATTACATTAGCAGTTAGACAGGGGATCTGGGGAAGTGCAGTCCTTTTAGTTTTCCTATATATTGCAATTTAAAGTGATACACACTTTTTGATACGTTTGTTAGGTGACCTCGGCATTGCAGCTGACAAGCCAGATTTCCACTAAATGGAGTCCTATCTTTCACACCAAGCCAGGCATGTTAGCCTTCACAGCATGGCTTTGGAGGGAGCCATCCAGCAAAATACAAGGTTTTCAAAATCTGTATTATACTCCATAATTAAAGCATGAAAAACTGTCTCCTCTCCACTGGAATCAGTATTTATTCTTATGTTTCTGTGGTAGCACAAATGCCAATCCATGCAATCTTTAGGCCAAAGTGGGAAAGGGTTTGGGGCTTAACACTTTAAAAAGTCAAGTAGTGGCCTTATTAATTTTTGTAACAATGTCTCGCTTCACTAAAAGACATTCAGATTATTCTACAAGTGTAGCCTGCATAAATCTCCTTTTCTTTACCCAGTCCCTCGATGGGATCTGTATCTGGTCATCTCAGCCCTTCTGGACCCACTCTTGAGCCCCAATCCTCTATAGATCTCTCTTGGCTTTCCAGGAAATGTTGATTTCTTGTCACCATTACATTAGTCCAGCGATTTTCTGAACTAGAAATGCTCTCATGAAGATCTTTTCTTACATTCTTTGAAGACTAGTTGATATTATATTACAGTTCCACCATTTCTTTCTAAGGCAGCTTCTGTATTTTACATTAGCGAGGAGATTATACTTCCATCATTCAGTCCCCATACTCACAGGAGCATGGCTTTCATTTGCTTGATGTAGTTATGGCTCTTAAATTGTTTCTTGAATGCAGGATTTTCATGCTTCAGTCTCTCTGTTCATTATTTGTACAGGTTACTGTAAGTGTTTAGGTGAGGCAGCATCCAAGGCCACCCTTGGTTCTCTCGATTAAACTATTTGTCACATCTAAAACAAAAGGTAAACCCCCTGCTTTTCCAGTTAGCACTCAATTCAAGAACTTTCTGGGCCTCCAGGAATCTGGCTTCTGCAGTGCAGCTCTGTAAAGTGGCCACATGGTCATTATTAAACACTTTGACCAAGTTTTACAATGTTTTAATACATATATTTAATCTCAGTTGGTTTTTGGATGTAAAGTCCTTTAATCTGTCATCCAAAATCAATTCCAGGTTGTATCAGATCCCATCCAACAAGAACATGTTGGGATGGCCCAGAGTTCATGTGTCCTCAGCATAGTCAGGGAAAAATAGCTTTATATATTTACCATTAAATATGTAGTTGAGGGAGACATAGCACATCCCCACCCAGTTATCTTAACCTTTTGCAGGTTATCAGTTACATTTCTACTTTATTAGTTATATCTGTTTGTATTTTTATCCTTTAGCAAACAGAATTGATGATAAAGATTCACTATTCAGGTCCTTGCAGAGCTCTACTTTCAGACTGGAGGCACCTTTAAACCAGTGTTCCCCCCATATGAAAGAGATTTATCTTTAGTACAGAAATCTCTTTTTTTAAGTAAACAATCTTTCTTTTCCCACTTACCACTCTGTCCAATTTTTTTAAAGATGGTTTCCACCAGCAAAAAGGAAACAACAAAGCTAACATTTTCCTATTTATGCCATAGGAATAATTGCCATGCAAATCCAAATGTCAATGTTCTGGTGTTACCATTATGCAAAAATTTGCTGCTCATTAAAAAAAAAAAAATAAATAAAAAATAAAAAAACTGTATTTGTTTTTAAAGTAAAGTTCAACTTCCACTTTTCTCTAACAAAAATACAGTCAGTCAATCATAAAAGTAATGGTTACTGAATGCAGTGAGCATTTCTATTTGGTATTTGATCTAGTGGGTGCTGCCCTGTTGCTTTTTCTCTATATTAAATTCTAATTTTTTTTTCAAAGACTACATTATGATCCTGAACAATCCACTTGAAACAAAAACTTTTTATGTTTAGGACAGTACCCCTTTAAATCCATGACATTATAGAAGTAATGTTCCCACATACCTAATAAAATGCAAATGAATGCTCCTTACCTTGAACAGGTGTCACAACATTTCCTTTAAAATGAGGATTTATATGTATATTTTTAGGTTGCTGTGGATTAGAAAGAAGAGTTTTTCCACCCATTCGTTGTTTTTCTTGTAGTGGCGGAGAGTTTTTTGCATCAGATGATGGAGTTCGAGAACGAGGCATGGGAAAGAGAGGTTGAATCTGATGTTGCTTGAAGAGGCTACGAATGGGTTGCTAGGGAGAAAACAAAAACCATGTCAGGAAAAGCATCATCCTACTTCACATGGTTCAAAAGTATTTAGTATTAAGTAAGGCTTGATGCATTTTATTTTTGGTGTTAACTGTTCTTTTAAAAATAAGATAGCTTTGCATGAAAAAGCATTCAATTCAAAGACACAATAGGATAAGACACACCTCTAAGAATACACATTTCCAGGTATGTAAGTGTAGGTCTATAGATGCCATGGGATCAAAGGGAGGACTAGTAAAAGCCAACATAAACTCATTAAGGCCTCATGTTGGGATAGACCAGCAGACAGGAAGAATAATGTGATTGCCTTGCAATAATGTGCAGATACCATCTGACAGGGCAAGCCACTGCTGAAAAACAGAAAAAGCAGAAACCTGTGCCTAATGCTTGTGCTTAAGAGTGAATACTCTTGTGAAGAAACACTCTTTTGGCTATGGAGATGAACACAAGTCCCAGACAAATCAACTGAAGACTAAGAATGAGAGGATTTCTAAAGGATCATGGACAACCAGAGCATGCAAAATTGATGACGAGTGGACAATAAGTTATCCGGACAATTTGGGGCTTTAAAGAGGTCATTGAAAAAGGAGGTGATTGAATTCCCCTGAAGCTGTAGATAAGCTCGTCTTAGGTTTGAATTAAGAAAGGAGGGTGTTCTTCCATCCAGAGCTTTGAAAGATAATTTTTGTAAAGGAGGATTCAACCAAGAGGCTTTAAGATCAACCAAGGGAAATGGGTAGAGGCAGGAAAAATTTCTAGTGACCCAAAATAGGTGCTCAATGGTTTTCCATTCCTCAGGAACAATTCCTTGAAATTGTTCACAGGCCAGAAATACCAGAAAAGAATTAAGAATTATGCTTTTGTTGGAGATGGATCCAGAATATTCAATGTCTAGCATCTCTAAAAATGCTTTGAGTTTAGAAGGATCGGGTGGAATGGAATCTATCTGCCTCAGAAAAGAAGAATCTCTGCCTCTTCATCCAAAGAAAAGTACTGTATTTGCTGGCGTATAAGACTACTTTTTAACCCCTGAAAATCATCTGAAAAGTCGGGGGTCGTGTTATACGCCGGGTATCACTTTTTTCTCTCCTTACCTAGCTCCTCCATTGCCCAGCTGTCTGTGCTGAGCATTACAATATTCCTCCCCCAACATTGATGTAACTTCCTGTGAGCGACAGGAAGTTTAATCATTGCTGGGGAGAGGATACACTATAGCGCTCAGCACAGACAACTGGGCAACAGAGGAGCTAGGTAGGGAGAGAGAAAAGGAGGGGGGCGAGCATTAAGATAGCGCCCCCCTCCTTCAGAGGGTAGGGCTTGTAGGGGCAGCACAGTGTGATGGTGCTCTGATAATCTTGGAGACAGGGAGGGCTGGGCAGGCAGGGAGAGCTGACCAATCCAAGCAGGATTTGCATTGGAAGAGGGGTAGTCTTATACGGCGAGTATATCCCAAACTCTATATTTTAACTGGAAAAGTTATGGGTTGTCTTATATGCCGGCAAATACGGTAGATGAAGAGGTGCATTGTAAAGAGCTCCAATAAAAAGAAAAAGGAAATAAAAAAAACTGATCAACAAAACGTGTCCGGGCATTGTGTCAAAATAA